>RJVU01071319.1:2445649-2538496 GCA_003731715.1 Anabarilius grahami
TTCCATTAATAATATTAATAATAAAAATAATAATGAATACCAATGTTTTATTTTTGTTTTTTATTGTTGTATTATTATATAGTATTATCTTTGATTAATTAATTTTATGTAGTCTTATGATTATTTATTGTGTCAAAAAGCCAAAAAACAATAATTACTGGATACTGGTCTTTGGAAATTTAAGCATAAAAACAATCTGTATCTTATTGGCCATAATCTTTAAAAAATACCTATAAAGAAAATTAAGTTCATTCATTATAATAAAATAATGCATGTCCTTGCAACATACACTGACATAAAAAAATAAATAAAACAAAATTGGTGTAGGATTTACATTGAAACACTTTTCACTTAGGAATTGCTAGTAAATTTCACAAATAGTTACAAAGAAATGGCAAGTAACACATTGAATTAAAAAAAAATTTTTTAAGTGGGAAGGCTGAAATAGTATTTTCTTGTAAAACACTCAAATAATCTGTTTTATTTCCAATTTTAAAAAAAAATCTTACTGTATTCTTTTAAATTCAATTCAATATTTCAAATCATTTCAAAGTAGCTTTACAGAAATTGCATGAGTCTACATTACAATTTACAGTGATCTGTTATCAGAGGTGACTGTGCCCAAGTTATGTATTTCAGAATCGTACATATACAAATGCAGTTAGCTAACAATGTTTTAGTTTAAACAATTTAAAATTTAAAGCAGAAACAATGAGCTCAATAAAGTAAAGAATACATATACTGTTTAGATTCCTATTTTGAACAAATACAGGTGCTGGTCATATAATTAGAATATCATCAAAAAGTTTATTTATTTCACTAATTCCATTCAAAAAGTGAAACTTGTATATTATATTCATTCATTACACACAGACTGATATATTTCAAATGTTTATTTCTTTTAATTTTGATGATTATAACTGACAACTAAGGAAAATCCCAAATTCAGTATCTCAGAAAATTAGAATATTACTTAAGACCAATACAAAGAAAGGATTTTTAGAAATCTTGGCCAACTGAAAAGTATGAACATGAAAAGTATGAGCATGTACAGCACTCAATACTTAGTTGGGGCTCCTTTTGCCTGAATTACTGCAGCAATGCGGCGTGGCATGGAGTCGATCAGTCTGTGGCACTGCTCAGGTGTTATGAGAGCCCAGGTTGCTCTGATAGTGGCCTTCAGCTCTTCTGCATTGTTGGGTCTGGCATATCGCATCTTCCTCTTCACAATACCCCATAGATTTTCTATGGGGTTAAGGTCAGGCGAGTTTGCTGGCCAATTAAGAACAGGGATACCATGGTCCTTAAACCAGGTACTGGTAGCTTTGGCACTGTGTGCAGGTGCCAAGTCCTGTTGGAAAATGAAATCTGCATCTCCATAAAGTTGGTCAGCAGCAGGAAGCATGAAGTGCTCTAAAACTTCCTGGTATACGGCTGCGTTGACCTTGAATCTCAGAAAACACAGTGGACCAACACCAGCAGATGACATGGCACCCCAAACCATCACTGACTGTGGAAACTTTACACTGGACCTCAAGAAATGTGGATTGTGTGCCTCTCCTCTCTTCCTCCAGACTCTGGGACCCTGATTTCCAAAGGAAATGCAAAATTTACTTTCATCAGAGAACATAACTTTGGACCACTCAGCAGCAGTCCAGTCCTTTTTGTCTTTAGCCGCTACTGACGCTGTCTGTTGTTCAAGAGTGGCTTGACACAAGGAATGCGACAGCTGAAACCCATGTCTTGCATACGTCTGTGCGTAGTGGTTCTTGAAGCACTGACTCCAGCTGCAGTCCACTCTTTGTGAATCTCCCCCACATTTTTGAATGGGTTTTGTTTCACAATCCTCTCCAGGGTGCGGTTACCCCTATTGCTTGTACACTTTTTTCTACCACATCTTTACCTTCCCTTCGCCTCTCTATTAATGTGCTTGGACACAGAGCTCTGTGAACAGCCAGCCTCTTTTGCAATGACCTTTTGTGTCTTGCCCTCCTTGTGCAAGGTGTCAATGGTTGTCTTTTGGACAACTGTCAAGTCAGCAGTCTTCCCCATTAGTGTGTAGCCTACAGAACTAGACTGAGAGACCATTTAAAGGCCTTTGCAGGTGTTTTGAGTTAATTAGCTGATTAGAGTGTGGCACCAGGTGTCTTCAATATTGAACCTTTTCACAATATTCTAATTTTCTGAGATACAGAATTTGGGATTTTCCTTAGTTGTCAGTTATAATCATCAAAATGAAAAGAAATAAACATTTGAAATATATCAGTCTGTGTATAATGAATGAATATAATATACAAGTTTCACTTTTTGAATGGAATTAGTGAAATAAATCAACTTTTTGTTGATATTCTAATTATATGACCAGCACCTGTAGATGTGTCTAAGGTCAACAAATCAACTTTTGTTACAAAGATTTTTAGAGTATTCTTGTTGTTTATCCAAAATAGTAAGCTGTATCCTACTAAAAAATAAAAATAAAAAGTTGTTGAAGCTCCTTTTTTTTTAAAACATTTGTTAGAAGAACTTTTAGAAAGTTGGATTTTTTTACAGTGCCGAACCAAGCAGCTGCGAAGATTACATGATCACTGAACAGCCTGCTTCAATCTTTACATCCAAACTGTAACTAAGCCAAAGCGTCTTCAACCCAATCCAAGCAAAAGACTGCAATTTTATGCTTGCCAAGAAAACAATCAGGAAAAGTGGATTAGTGTGGCTCTTTAGAGAGCAGAATCAAATAGGAGAGAGTGAGAATTCCTCCAGTCTGATGAGCCACATACAGCTATTGTGTGCCTGTGACTCCTGCCTGCCAAAGGTGCTCAACTGCCTCACAGCTTCCATCAGAGCCTCATCTGCAGCGAGAGGGAGTCCTGAAGGTGAGATTTGGGGGAATTAAAATAGAGCAAGTGAGAGAGGCTCGCTCAGCCTCGGTGGGCTTAAAAGGAAAAGCACCAGCTCTAGAGAATCAATCAAAGATCACCTTACCCTGACCTGCTGGAGAGAGACGAGTGACTCATCCTTGACTAACCACACCTAGACTAACAGCATATCGCAGAACAGGGAAGATTCAAAGTATGGAGATGAGCATAAATGGAGGTGCAGCGAGGAAAATGCTGGAAGGCTCTTCAAAACTGAGTGACAGTAAAGTTCACTGGCTGTCTGTCAATGCAGTTTGGCCCATCAGCCTGATTAATTTGTATCACAGCTAATCTGATTTGCACAGAGTCGTGTTGGACGTTTCTCACACTACTGCACAGTAATGAGGTGCTGACGAACCAGACTCATAGAAACTTAGGAGTTTTGACACCAAGAACATGCTACCCTAGCAATGCCTTTACAACCACAACACCACACACTGGCACATTTATCAGAGAATGTAAAAATGTAGTTGCATTACAATGTAGTAAATGCAGGCTGTACAGTGTATCATGCTGTTGTGAAGTCAAACATTATCTCAATGGGTTCCCAATCAAAATCCTGAGATTTAGCTGTAAGCGCTAAATGTATTTGGCCTATGAAAGAGCAAGTGAACACATGCGAACATCAACAAGTTGACTATTATATTAAATAGGAATTGACTGATACAGTAGCCACAATGTGCATCAGAGCATCCATAAAAATAGACTCATTCCTGTAACTGATCATAAAAAGCTACTTTGAAATCAAGGCTGAAATTAGGATATAAAGCAGACTATTCCACCAATACTCAAATAAGAGACTGGCTAAAACATCTATGAACTCGGAATTTATTTTTCACTAAGACAAAAGATGTTTCTGCATAAATGGAATTCAAACACATAAATTTATAATTTGTCCTACCTGTTCTCGACAGGATTGAATCACTGATAAATACAGAGCAAATGCTTACGCAGTGAAGATGATGTTCAAATCTTTTTGAATGAAAGCGTGAAGCAGCGTTCCCTCTCGGTCACCTTCCAAGCTTCCCTCCCATCCCTCTCGCTCCTGTTTTCCTTCTCACCCTCCCTCTTTCCCCTCACATTCTCCATCCTGCACAGTGGGCGGAGCTAATATGCTCGTCACTTCATTCAGTATCAGATGAAATCGTCCAAATGGGAAGGTGTGCAGTATGCAAATGAATCACATTTGGGATAAAATAAGCTCATGTAAATACAATAATGTAGGGGGAGTCAAAAAAAACAGGCAAAATTATCTGTGCATATAAATTTTGTTTTCTCAGGCTATTAGTTTTGTTAAGAAAAAAAACAAAAAACAGAATTCTGAGGATAGAAATAAAAAGCAAGACATGCACTGTATTATTTACTTTCAAATGAAACCTGTCAATTAAATGTAACACACACACATAAAGAACACATTTAAAACATAATATTTATGAAGAAATAATAATTACTTTGTATATAATTGTGGATTTATTAATATTTTAAATATGAAAGGAAAAATAAGCTTCAAAAATTCATGAACAATGCTACCCCCTAGTGGCATTTGATTAAAAAGAAATGCAACAAATAAATAATAAAAAAGTCACAAAGTTTTGTCTTAAATGTTAAAATGTTGTTTTTTATTATTCAAGGTATAATTCTGATGAACTCAGTCAAGCCAGATAAATCAAACCAACATAAAGGAACAAATGGTTTATGTAGGAGATAATTTTACTGTGTATTCAAGTTCTCAGCCTCTACATGTGAGATTAGATTAAACTGGTTGGCAAATCTGCCGTAAATATTTTTTTATATATAGAACTTGCACTGCCAAAGTGCTTTAAAATGGAAAAGGAAATTCATGTTTACTTGTACTATACACAACACCAGACGATAACTTTCTGCCACTTTAAATGCTCAAGCTCTTTAAATCACTATTGTTTCTGATTGGCTGTAAATGTTTTTATCATTTATCAGATGGAAAAAAAAAATCGTTTTAAAAGTGATTCCAACAATATCGTTTCTCTGTGCCGTTTATGGTTATAGTTGTGGTGTGGACTCATTTCAGAACTATTTTATTATTTATACGTAGATATCATCCTTGGTGTGAACGGGCCTTAAAGGTTATGAGAAGATAAGAATGCAGACCTGTTTAAAAATAATGTATATGACTGAGATAAACGTATTATTAATCCTGAATAACAAGACAGATTAACAATCGGACATGTACACACTCCTTGTCATTCTTCTTTATTATAACTATTTGACACATTTTAATATAATATTAAAGACTTAAAAACTGAGAATTATAGGAACTATCAAGTGAGCAAAAATATAAAATGAATCTAAACTATCAATAAGAAACGAATCCAAACTATCTTATATTTTATCATCTTCAAAGTGGCACACCCTATCTCTGCACATCAGCCTTAAAGGCCAGTTCTCACCAAGAACGATAACTATAAAGGTGACTATATTAGCGTCCACACCAGCGGACGATATCGTTTTGTATATTATAAGCAGGGCTTGACATTAACTTTTTTGCTCACCAGCCACTGTGGCTAGTGGTTTTTCAAAGTTTCTAGCCCCTCAGCATTTTCACTGGCCATAATTTTGCTATTGGGAAATTACATTTTATATGATTAAAGTTGACTTTGGCATGCTAAAATTACTTGATTTTGAGTTTATTTGATTAGCGAGATTTAAAACCCTTTCAAACTTTCAAATGCAGATTGACCACCCAAATCAAGACTAGGCCTACATGGTATATCAGCTGTATGTACGGGTGGGTAATATGACCATAATATGATACATTTTATAATTGTATAAGTTATTTTTATTAGGCTATATAAAAAGTACAAAGAAGCAAATTAGCAAATTACAAATACAATAGTAAATTAAATAGCCAAAACTCTTTTTTTTTTCAGATACAGTAGGTTTATTTAATATTTATTTCTCTTCTGTTGTTTGATTAACATTAATGCCATACAGATATTTAATTGGGCTGCTGAATGCATGTATGTAATATACTGACACATATCCATACTCCACACGATGGACATTTTGACTTCTGTGTGTGCTTGTATTTGACTATTCTGATCGCTCGCGACAGAGAGAGAGAGCGCACGCGAGAGAGAACGCCTCTGATGTGTGTCATTCAGCGCGATTCCGCCGATCCCGCCTTCACTAACTGCAAGTTAGTCGATAAAGAATTGTGATCGGATTGTAATTTTGTGCTAGGACGAGCTTAGCTACCTTTCATTTGACTCTAGGCTGAAATTATATTCAACCTGCCAAAGTGGCTAGTGGCCGTGTCTGTCTTACCCGCCACAGCTGAAATCTACACGCATTTGGCGGGTGTTAATGTCAAGCCCTGATTATAAGCATGAGCTGCAGTAGTGTAGTCTGCTGCTTAAAATGCTTGAGCCCTTTAAAGCAGGATGGATTCTGATTGGCGGCCAATGTTTTTATCATTAGCTGGAAAAAATTGTTCTGAAAGTGATTCTAATGATGTCTAATGAGGATTAGTTCACTTCAGAATGAAAATTTCCTGATAATTTACTCACCCCCATGTTATCCAAGATGTTTATGTCTTTTTTTTCTTCAGTCGAAAAGAAATTAAAGTTTTTGAGGAAAACATTTCTAGGATTTTTCTCCATATAGTGGACTTCAGTGGGGTTCACTGGGTTGAAGGTACAAATTGCAGTTTCAAAGAGCTCTACATGATCCCAGCCGAGGAATAAGGGTCTTATCTAGAGAAAATATCAGTCATTTCCTTAAAAAAAATAATAATAAAAAAAAAAGTATATACTTTTTAACCACAAATGCTCGTCTTGCACTAGCTCTGTGATGCGCCACGCATTACGTAATCATGTTGGAAAGGTCACTTGTGATGTAGGCAGAAGTACCGCAGTAGGGCGAAAAACAACCATCCGACATCATTGTTTTACCTTTTTTTTGTAAAGGCTGTTTGACTTAGTCTTTGCATGTTCGCTTTGTAGACACTGGATCGGTACTTTTCCCTACGTCAGACGTGACCTTTCCAACGTGATTACATTATGCATGGCGCATCGCAGAGCAGTTCAAGAAGAGCATTTGTGGTTACATTTTTAAAATATTTTTTAGAAAATGACTGATCGTTTCACTAGACATGACCTTTATTCCTCGGCTGGGATCGTGTAGAGCCCTTTGAAGCTGCATTGAAACTTCAATGTGGGCCTTCAACCCCTTGTACCTCAGTAAAGTCCACTATATGGAGAAAAATCCAGGAATGTTTTCCTTAAAAACCTTAATTTCTTTTTGACTAAAGAAAGAAAGACATGAACATCTTGGATGACATGGGGGGTGAGTAAATTATCAGGAAATTTTCATTCTAAAGTAAGAATTAATCCTTTAAGATGACTTTAGAGCTATATCTTTATCTTTAGTTATCGTCCTCCTTGGTGTGAACAGGCAATGCACCGACAGACAGCAACAGACGCTTTGTCAGGTTTGTTGGATCGGTGTGTTACCCGCTGCCGTCTGTCGGCTCTCTTTTCCGTCAATTGAACGTGATTTAATATTGGTCTTGGAATGTCTGAGAAGTGACATACTGTAATCTGGTGACTGTCGGCATTGGTCTGCGTCTGTCAGTGCAGTGTGAATTGGCCTTATGAGGTGCCATTAATTGATAAGGCGGAAAAGCGGCATTGATTTGGTGTCAGAGATGAGGATCTGAAGCCCACGGCGACTGTAATGACCTGGAATGCTTTTCATTGGCACTGTGACAGGACTCACCTGAATGGGGCATCATTTGAGTGGCGTTTGCTTTGGCCTGTTGCAGAGCAGAAACCCACCGCTGACACTCCCCTTCTGAATATGCCTTCAGGTGATAGCTCCGCCCTCCACTTGTCAACACAAAGTGATAGGTGTCGCCTATCTCTATGTGCACCGTCGCCAAGGTAATCGTGCCTCGGCAGGTGTGTGCCATTTCTGCCTGAGTCCTAAAGACAAATTCACATATACACAAACACACAACCGAGAAAGATTAAAGGAGCAACTAACTAGCTGAAGGTAATTGGAACAGAGTCACAGATCCACACCATATACTAGTGATAGACTGATCAATAATTCATGCACATTTTCTGTGCAAATACTTATGAACTAATTTATAATTGAGAGTAATTATTGTGTAAAATAAATGTTTAATCGTATTATTATGAGTGAATTTATTATTGTGAATAATTATGCTGTAAAGAATTATTTACTTTTATATTTGTATTATTTTGGGTGGATTTATTATTGTATTTCTAGTATAAAAATAAGAGTTGAGAAAGCCAAAATATTGTTATACTATTTAAACTATTTTAAAGTTTTATTATTGTTATTATTATTATTATTCTGAGACTAAATTTAATTTATTTTTATTATTTCATTATTATGAGTGAATACAGTGCCCTCCACTAATATTGGCACCCTTGTTAAATAAGAGCAAAGGTGGCTGTGAAAATAAATCTGCATTGTTTATCCTTTTGATCTTTCATTTAAAAAAAAATCACAAATTTCTAACCTTTCATTGAAGTAAAACAACTGAAAATGGGGGGAAAAGCTCATTATGAAATAAATGTTTTTCTCTAGTTCATGTTGGCCACAATTATTGGCACCCAATTATTGCAACGTCCTTTTCCCCTCGATAACAGCTCTGAGTCTTCTTCTATAATGCCTGATGAGTTTGGAGAACACCTGACAAGAGATCAGAGACCATTCCTTCATACAGAATCTCTCCAGATCCTTCAGATTCCCAGCTCCATGTTGGTGCTTCTTCTCTTCAGTTCACCTCACTCATTTTCTATAGGGTTCAGGTCAGGGGACTGGGATGGTCATGGCAGAAGCTTCATTTTGTGCTCAGTGACACATTTTTGTGTTGATTTTGATGTTTGTTTTGGATCATTGTCCTGATGGAAGATCCAACCATGGCCCATTATAGGATTTATAGCAGAAGCGGTCAGGTTTTGATTTTTTTATCTGTTAGTATTTGATAGAATCCATGATGCCATGTATCTGAACAAGATTTAACCGTGGGCATGGGGTACTTTTTATCCATGTGTGCACCAAACCCATCTGGTGGGTTTGCTACCAAAAAGCTTTTTTTTTGTTTCATCTGACCATAGAAGCCGGTCAACTGAATATGCTGGAGTTTGTTTTTGGATGAGCGAGGAGGATTTTTCTTAAAAACCCTCCCGAACATCTTGTGGGGATGTACGTTCTGTTTGGTAATTTTTTTTCCTGGCTTTCTGACCCCAAAGCTCAACTATTTTCTGCAATTCTCAAGCTGTGATCCTTGGAGAGTCTTTGGCCACTCAAACTCTCCTCCTTACTGTGCATTAGGAGGATATAGACATGTCTTCTTTCAGGCAGATTTGTAACATCTTTAGTTGATTGGAACTTCTTAATTATTGCCCTGATAATGGAAATGGGGATTTTCAATACGTTAGCTTTTTTATTATAGCCATTTTCTATTTTGTGAAGCTCAACAATCTTTTGCTGCACATCAGAACTATATTCTTTGGTTTTTCTCATTGTGAAGAATGATTAAGGGAATTTGGCCTTTGTGTTTACACATATTTGTGCTCCTGTGGAACAGGAAGTCATGACTGGACAATTTCATGTTCATGATCACCCTGGTGTGCTAAAAATATATATTTTACTCATAAGAATTTCTAGGGGTGCCAATAATTGTGGCCAACATGTATTGGAGAAAAACATTTTCATAATGTGAGTTTCCCCCTGCTTTCAACTGTTTTACTTCGATGAAAGGTTAGAATTTTGTGCATTTTTTGAATGAAAGATCAAAAGGATAAACAATGCAGATTTATTTTCACAGCCGCCTTTGCTCATATTTCCTAAGGGTGCCAATATTTGTGGAGGGCACTGTATATTATTGTGAGTAATCATGCTATAAAACATATTTTACTTTTATTATTATTGGTGAATTTGTTATTTTTAATTGTATAAAATAATAATGTAGAATTATTGTTTTATTGTCATTAGTGAATTTATTATTGTGAGTAGTTATGCTTAAAAACAATTTAATTGTATTATTTTATTATTATGAGTGAATTTTTTTATTGTGAGTAATTATTAAGTAAAATATCACATCATTAACATCATTTTTATTATTTTATTATTATAAGTGAATATATGATTATGTAAAAAATATACGAAATTTTATTTTACTTTATGTACTTATTGTATTTCTAAAATTTTCATCTCATTGCTATTACACTATATTTTATCCTTTATTTTTATTACATTATTGGTACCCCGCTCATAATCAGCATTGCCGTTAGCCACTGAAAATCCCAGACTGACATACTGGTCAAATACCAAATGCTGGCTGCAATAAAATAACTGCAGGATTTCTGAGTTCATGAGTGCTGAATCAGAGCATCATTAATATCAAATCCATACAAAATCCAGATACACTGCAGCAGCAAGGCATCATTTACAGCTGCATTAGAGTCACGCTTGAGTACAACATTGCTCTGGAAAATAGCATTCAAAATACAATATGCAAAACACATTAAAATCAGGCTTTTTTAATTCAGGGAAACGGAATGTCCCAAAGGTCTGTAATAAAATTAAGGCAAATTTATGATATTGAGTATTTAAACTGCTTTATACAGATGGACAAATGTTCTTGAAAACATACTCGGATCATGCTGGAGAACATGATCATCAGGTTTTACACAAACTTGAGTTCATGCCGCTTAAAAGAGACACCAAAAACTAAGATACTTATAATTTTAATGCACAATTTTGTATTAAATGAGAAAACCGAGATATTGCCACTAGTGTTCTAAGACCTCACTACATAAACACACTGTATAATGTGTATTAAATAGTGTTTCTCGGTTAGGCCTTTGCAGAAGGGTGGAAACTTGATCTAGGCTAGTTGCTTCAGATGTCCCCATTACTAATTATAAACAGGAGAAGCATTGTTGCAGCATGGACAGCTAATAAATGACTTATGCTATAACATGTCAATGGTGCCCACAGGTGCCAACACAGGTAAGAGGCCTTTTGGTTAAAACTTCTGAGCAACTCTTACCCTCAATAAAACCACACAGATAATGTACCGCGGGTGAAAGCGGTGACACAGCAAAGTCACGCGCGCCGAGAGTCTCGAGTGCTCCTCGTGCGCATCAAATGAGACGCAGTGCACGTACCTGTAGTAAGACAGGAGGCCGTTGCTCAGGACGAACCACCGGCGCTGGTAGCCCTTCAGGTAGTTGGTCCATTTAAAGAGCCATCCTTTATAAGTTTCCGGGCCGGGACCCTGCACACCTGAAGGAGACGGAAGGGTCCGCACCACAAGTTCGGTCATATTGACCGTTCACCGTTGGGATAGGAGTGCTGCTGCTGTCTCACCTCTGCGGATCGTATGCAACACGTTTAGGGTATGAGCGAGGAGTCAAATTTGCGGTCACAGCGAGGAGAGGCGGCGCTTCTGAGAGATGATGGAAAACTGATGCTACTTGGGGAAACACAGTGGGTGACGTAGATGCATCGCGGACGCACAGATTGCTCAGATCCTGCTATATGACGTAAAAACATTAGTGAGGAGAGCGGATGCGAGGATGCGCAGGCTTTTAAAAGCTAAAGCATGCATCCCGAGATAAGCTTGTGATGAATGCAGGGCTGCATATCGATTAAATTCTTGATCCTTGCATTATGGCATTTGGTGTTGCCAAGTCATGAACAGATTTCTTAGACGCAGTTCGATATACTATCCGCAAGGTGGCGCTACAATTAATACTTCACAGCAAACAGTGTCTTTACTATTTACCCGCATTCATGTTCCATTTTTCCCCTGTGGAATACAAAAAGAGAATTTAGGATCTTAGGATCGCGGCTCTTTTTCGTATAATTATAATATTTGATTTGGCCATTGGACTAGTTTTGCTGCGCAGACCTGGCAACCCTGCACGAGGAGCAGGTTTGAATAAACTCCTAAATTTCAGCCTGTTCACACAAAGATCGTTATAGAGCTTCATAAGAGCCAACAACCGTTCACAGTGAACTAGCAGTGAAGACGCTCCAAAAATTATTCTTTTGTTCAACGCAGGGGGGAAATAACATCATACAGTTCAAGAACAAAGGCAAGTACATATTTTTCAGAATTTTATTTTTTTTAGGTGAACTCTTTAACACTGCTTGAAATTACATAGGGGGCTGAAAAGCATCAGTTATTTACATTATTCAGTTACACAGAAGATGCCACACTGTTCAGGAAATGTAATGACAATAAATGCAGAACAAGCACATGGCATAGGTTTTTTTTCAGCCATGCATTTAAAAAACAAAAAACAAAACGGGTTATGTTTTTTATTCAACATTTCCACACATGAAAACAGAGTAAAGCAAATGTGTGGTATTGGGAATTAAAAAAAAAAAAAAAAAAAACCTCACAAAGTTCCACAAATACGTTTTTGACATCCAAATGGCACACTGAACACCCTGCATTTACATGTGCATCTGGTTTCAATGACAGTTCTTGACCAGAAAAGCAAGCACAAAACACAAAAAGTTTTAAAAAAATAAAACATTCACTGAGGACTAACGGCAAAGCAGTAACGAGTTCCATACTAACCATTGATAAATATGGAATTGCAACTTTAAAATCATTTGAAAATGAACAAGGTTGAAGATGTTGACCAGCGAGGTATAGTCTCTCAATATGGTCTCTCTCTCCGGTCCTGGCGATGGTCTCCCCTGCAAAATAAAAATCACATTACTGTTCTGTTTTGTGGCTACAAGACCTTCATACTCACTTCATATCAGTTTCTTCATACTCACTTCATATCCATTTTGCCAGGTGGTCCCATTCCTCGCCCCCTTCTTCCCATGTCATCCATAGGAGGGCCACCACGACCTCTTCCTCCAAAACCGCCTCTGTCCATGCCACGCCCTCCTCTGAAGCCTCCACGGTCCATTCCTCTGCCCCCACGAAAGCCACCGGGTCCCCCTGGCCCTCCACGGTCCATACCACGGCCGCCACGCATCCCACCTGGTCCACCACGACCACGGTCACCACCTGAATCCCAAAAGACAGCATGTGAATATTAACAATGCAAACATCTGAAGCACCACTTATTGCGGTCCTGAAAGCTATACGAGATGTGAATATAAAAAGACAGTAACCTGGAGGAGGGAAGGGAGGAGGGCCAAAGCCTTCAGGTTTGGGTGCCTTGCACTGGTTACACTCCATTCTCCAGGCAAAGTTTTGGTTTCCACACCCCCTAGAAAATCAAACGCTCAAAATCAGAGGCTGAATGGAATACACAAATCATTGCACCACTACTGAAATACGTACGCATTTGGACACTGCCAGTCTCCTGCCCTCTGCTGCATGTTTCCTCCAGTAGGTCCTCCACGGCCCATTCCTCTGGGACCTCCACGTGGCATGAACCCTCCTCGATCCCCACCTCTGCCCATACCACCACGACCCATCATTCCTGCAGGAAAAAAGCCAATTTAAACTTAAAATGCTTAGAAATGCAGTTTTCTGTTGCTTCTAAAATAGCAACGAAACAACGCACCTCCTCGTCCCATCATGCCACCTCGGTCTCCTCTCATTGGCATGCCTCCACGCATCATTCCCATCATGGGCTTGCGTCGGGCCATGGACACCTTTAGCTTCTTCCCCTGAAAATCTTTTCCTAATGAGGAAAAAACAATCATTTCAGTTATCTGAAGGACAGAATGGAAAGACATTCTGGACTGATTTTAGTAAAGACGAACATACCATCAAACCACTCAACAGCTGCCTTAGCAGATGGAGGCTCCTCGTAGGACAGGGTGGCATCACCTTTAGGTTTTCCAGTGTCTTTATCCGTGTATATGTTGACAGCAGGCAGGCCCGTCCGTTTGTTTATCTTAGAAAGAAAAATGAAACAATATTCAATCATAAGCTTCAAGAAATCCAATAATATGCATGATGTAACCCAAAGCATTATATGGTTTCAGTAATAGACCAATTGTAACATGAAAAAAAAGGGGGGAGGGGGGAAGCCATCCATCCTTCCCAAATCATTTCATCGTATCGAAGAAGAAAAAAAAAGAAAAAAAAAAAACTATCAAGTACCCTAATGATTCCACTGTGCTTGAAAAAGTCAGCCATCTCTTCCAAAGTAGCGTTCTCAGTCAGCCCAGTGATATAGATAGTGCTGTTTTCAGAGTCATCTTGCTCCTCTGGCCGTCCTGCAGAGAACACGCAGGGTGTTAAAAGCAGAAGAATGAGATAAAAATGGACAGAAAAGGACAAATATCCCCAAATCCAAACCTACCCATGTCACCATCTGTTCCGGATTTTCATTAAGCAGGAGAAAAAGAAAGTGAGAAACAAGTTAGTTTACAAGCTGAGCTCCTCAAGCACCTGACAACATTAAGCTACCATTTCCTGGTCAAGACTGCCCCGGCACACTTGCTCTGACCATTCAAAGACATAAAAAGACAAAATACCATGGTGCTGTTGACCCAAGAATGGTTTGATTATTGTCAAAAAGTATTAAGAGGAAACTATTCAAAAGCTACCTAGTTTTTAATTCCAGTGTGCCTTAAATAGAAAAATATATATTTGCAAAACCCTTGAAAAAACCAAGGACCCAAATTGGACTCCATACCTGATATCATATAAATTGAAAAAGTAGTAAACACTGAAACGGTGATACTCTACATGGCTGGGTCGGCCATTTACCATTAACTCCTAAATATGAGAGCAAAAATAACCTTTCACTGGAGTCCACACTCAGGATTTTTAACCAATAAAAATAGGACTGAACCATTCCTATATGACCAATGGAAAAATCTGAACTCTAAATTTTAGCCGGCAGTATAGTTTTGCAAGGCATTAATTATTTCCCTTCTGAAAAACACCCATAAAAAGGTGGAGAATTTTAGTGTATGGTCTTGTGATTCTCATTAAACTTACCACCAGGCTTAATGAAGCCACCTCTGTCTCCAGCGATGCTGGGGGAAATAAGCGAAGATATGAAGGCGATATCCCTTAAAACAGCCACTTCGGTACCACAAAAGGGGTAATGGGGGTATTTGCACAGTTCTAACTGACTCTTAACCCTTGAAAAAAACTCCTAAGCCCCCCTTATAAAAACACAGTATTTCTGAGAGTAACACTCAGTTGAGGTGCTGTATCATTACAATGTCTCTGCCCTTGGCCTGACTTGCTCGATTTACAAATTAATGACATTAGTGGCTGAACAGTATTGGGGTTGTATGAAGCAGAAGTAAGGGTTGATCTTTATTACTACTGTAAGTGGAAAAACCCAGAAATGTATACACTGAAATTGGGATGTAATTGTGTCAGATGCAGCCTTGCTACTAACTTTAGGTGAAAACTAATGCGATCATGTAATGTATAAAACTATACAAGTGAACTCTTGAAAATATTATATGGCAATTGATCCGCACTAAGGAGCTAAAAACTCAAAATGCAGGAGTAGCCTGTTTGTGGCTGCATCTGAAACAATCTGCTTACATAAAGCTGGTACATGCATTTTAGTAAAAGAAAAAAAGCAGATAAACCATTAACACCATTTTTCTCTTTACATAAATGTTTCTTATAATTACACAACACAAAAAAATTGTTTTGTAAAAAAAGAAAGAAAAAAAAAGAAAGTAAACTTGTATGTTCAGATATTACAATTTTTCTTTGGTTGCAAAACATGATTTTCTCATTCCTGTAGGAAAAACACTTTTGGAACACCTCTTGACACCACCAACTTTAAGTCCCCATTTCAAAAGGCTGCCGGCCCAGACTCAGAACTGAGTGGTACTGTAAAAGTATTGATGTGTTTACATGGCTCTCACTTTGTTACCTGTAGCGTATAAATGCGACAAAGCATGTTAAAGAAAAAGTTTCATAATGCACAAGACAATTGCAATCCAAATGTGTGACAGATAAAGAAAACATACCCTTTAATAGGGAAAATGAATGCAGTGTATTTTCATGGATTTTAACGTAGCTTCATAAACATAGCTTACTTTAAAAGTAGTATTGTACAACCTCACTGTTAAATAAAGCTACAAATAGATATATATATATAAAAAACGCCTACATGTTTAAAATAACGAAGGGATAAAGACATTCTGTAGTAAGTTTTGTTTCAAGCATCACTGCATTCACTTTCATATTTGTTTTGCGTTAGCTCCTTGTTTTTGGCAGCATTATAAGAAGTCTTTGGGAACCAATATTCTTAATTATAAAAACACTTAATTTTATGCAAACCAGGCCTATTAAAATCATTTTCAAACTCTGCAGAGAGTAAACTGTTATTTATCTTGAATGCTAGTAAATATCACCCATGTTAACACGTTTGTCTTCCAAAAATAACCCTAAAATTCACTTACCGTTGAGTGACTATTGCACCTTTTGAATTTATCCTAAAGGATCATACTATGCATTGACAATCTTAATACAACCACTTGGAGCACAGATCTTTTGAATTGTGCCCTCTCGATGTTTAATTATCTTGTTCCCTTTTCTAGCATATTAAGTCCTTCTTGTAAATTAAGATCCCACAAATATATTTATTATAAACTGTATAAATGAGACTTAATTATATTTTTTCCCAAAGCACATTCTCTATCATCTTACCTTAGGCCATAATGTAGGGTTGTAACGGTATACTGGTATGATGATAAATAACGGTATGACATACAATTACCATATCATGACATATTTCCTTATCTTCAGTATTGGAGGAAAAATAATAACCAGACGGAGAATCTCACCAGAGCATACGCAACCTCTTTCCACTTGACCGCTTAGACTCTCAACTTGCTCCACCCACATGTATAGCAGAGAAAATGTTTTTGCATAACAGCCTTTGTCTCTATTCCCCGTCAAAAAATTGCATTATGGGAAGAGGAGGAAATTAATCGAACATGTTCGCCTATGAATACCATCCCTCTGTGCAAGTGTGTCCCATTTATAACTTAAGGCCATATGATTTCTGTAATGCAAAGTGAATCTCGGAATCCGGTCGTGAAAACTGAATATACAGTATAACGCAGATGTCATGTTAAATGCTCAATTGGATGGATGGATGAATAAATACGAAGTAGAGCTGTAAAATAAATTAAAATCGTAAAAGTCTAATGTCTGTGAATAAAGTGCAAAAAGACTTCTTTATAAATATATAGTTTGCTTGTTCTGTGTGCCTCTATGAATGAGTGGTACCATTTAATCTACTACACTCAAGTATGCATGATGCTCATGGTGTTTTGATCTGCCGTCTCACAATATGAGGACATGAACACATGGACATCTCCAGAAATGCTCTGAGAAAACGTAATGAGCATTTCGTCATTTAGAGAAAAACCATTGTCAAATACACTCTGAACTTTTAAAAGTCTTCACTACAACCCATCAAAAAAGTTGAAGAAATGATTACATAAATATATTACTACTGTATAATAGAATGTACTTTTATTGCTGCTGTTGTAATTTTGATAATTATCTAAAACTAATTAAATTGTTAAAGTTTTATGCATTCATTTGATTACCAACACTTTGGATCATCTATTTGTATTCAAATGAACAGAATCCAGAAAAATTAAGACAGACAGACCAGAATTTATGAAAAACATACATTTTATAGGACTCCATTATGGCCTACTTAATTATAGTATTAATAATTATATTATTAATTATGGGATTAAGTACTAATAATACAAATAAATTATTCTAATTAATTTTAATTGATTAGACATTATTTTGATTATTGAAACAAATGGTTATTGAAAAAAAACAAATGGTTTCAAATTTGTTATAATAAAGTATTTGTTCAACCAAAAAAAAAAAAACCTTCTCTGTTTTCATTCAAGGGTCATTACAACTGGTGATAGTTATAATTGATTGTTTAATATACCATATACCGTGAAACCTTAATATTTTCTAAGATGGTTATCATACCGTTACAACCCAACCATAATGAGGCAGAGCTGAGAGCAGCAGCACTTAATTCAGTTTGGCATCTTGTCAGAATAACTGTGACTAACAAATAAATAAAAAAGCTTAAATACTTAAGATTGTGATGTCAAAAAAAGTCTGAATTGTTACAAGACAAATTACAGCATATAACTTAAGCTTTGGCTGCAAAAAACAAATAGTTACATTGCTGCCAATTTATGAATATAGCCCAGCTCTCAGCTCTGTATGGCCTCTTTCAGCTCCTGTCTGAGGGAAAGAGAAGTGGTGAGGTGAGACTGCACAAACGCACACTTACCCCATGCCTCCACGGCCCCCTCGCATGCCACCACCTCCTCGCATCATCCCCCGGTCAAACCCACCCCGGCCACGCCCGCGGCTCTCCCCCCCTCCCATGCCTCGGCCCTCTCCAGGGCCCCCATATCCTCCGGATTCAGGGCCCGAGTAGCCACCTCCGCCCATGCCGTTCTGATGGTCTTGTCTGTAATTGCCTGTGAAGTAAAACTGTCAATTAAGTTTTTACACTTGATTAACAGTCTCTACCAAGCCACTACCAGCAGACTTACCATACTGGTTGGGTGGTTTGTAGTCTGACTGGCCATAGCCTCCTCCAGTACTGCCCTGCTGTCCGTACTGACTAGCAGGGGGCTGTCCATATGACCCAGAAGGTGCAGTGTAGCTGGAAGGGGGAGCTTGTTGCTGCTGGGGAGGAGTTTGTTGATATCCCCCCTGCTGGCTGTAGGAGCTCTGCTGTCCATAGCCTCCTTGTTGTCCCTGGTATCCTCCCTGCTGCTGCTGAGAATAGGAACTTTGCTGAGGCTGCTGGGAATACGAGCTCTGCTCATATCCAGAGGCCTGCTGGCTGCTAGAACTGTAACTGCTGAAGGGAAAAATAAATAAATGATTAAATACAATTTACAATCAGTGACCATCACAAATTCATTAACAAACTATGAAAAATAGAATAAGCCCAATACCTGGGTGGTGCAGCAGATGCAGGCTGTTGCCCATATCCAGGATATGCAGACTGGGCACCGTAGCTGGTCTGCCCAGCATAAGAGGTCTGGTTATTGCTGGTGGTTGTGGCAGCAGCAGCAGCGGTGGCAGTGGAGGAATCGTAGCTGCTGCCTCCATAACCCTGCACAGGCTGACTGTAGCCCTGCGGTGCAGCTGTAGTAGCATTATAACCAGCTACAAAAAGGTAAAAATCAACAAGTCATTGAATAGATGCAAATCGCTTGCAGATTTTGGAGAAATTCAGTGCTGCTCGAATAAACACAAAAATGAACCAAAGTCAAAAATAACACACCGCTGGCTGGTGGCTGCTGTCCATAGGATGATCCATATGGCTGCTGGCTATAACTGCTCGAGGAGCCACTGGTCTGAGAGTAGGTCGAGTCAGCCGGTTGGCTGTATGAACCATAGCCTTGCTGTTGACCATAGGACTGCTACACACACACACACACACAAAAAGTATATACATTAAGTCACTTATTCAAACAAAAAGAATGCAGAAAAGAATTTAAGGTGACGGTTTACCTGAGTGCCCTGTGCATAACCCTGTTGTGAGGGCTGGGCCGCATAGGAGCCATACCTGATAAAATGAGGAAATAATTCATCTTCTGTTATCACTGATAAATGAAAAACAACAAAACTATTATTATGCAAGAATGTGTATATTTGACGAACTTTCCATGATTATACATTTCCATAATTTACTCACCGTCATGTTATTTCAAATCTATATGAATTTCTTTCTTCTGCTGAACACAATATGATATTTTGAAGAATATGGGTAACCAAACATTTGATGGGGCCCCACTGATGGAAAAAAAAGAAAGAAGTTACTACGGAAGTCAATGGAGCCCATCAACAGTTTGCTCTCCCATATTCTTCAAGACATCATATTTTGTGTTCAGCAGAAGAAAGAAATGCATACAGGTTTGGAAGAACTTCAGGGTGAGTAATAGTAACAATTTTCATTTTTGGGTGAACTATCCCTTTAAGATAAAACAAACTTTGTAGAGACTGCAATCACAGTATATCTAGAAAAATGTATAGTAGACACTATGGAAACTCCCTAAAATACACTTTCCTTTTTTACTCTGGGAACCCTATTTGTAATACATACCCCTGTTGGCCTCCAGCCTGTCCGTAACTGTTGTAATCTGCGAGAAAACAACATTAAGATTAATTTAAAATATCAAATCTATCAAAGCAAGAGCAAAGCTTTGGAACAAAGGCAAGGCTGTGGAAATGGGTCACAGATTAAAAGACAGGCAATCATATACACTGCTCATGTTGGTTCATTCAAAACACTAATAATGTAGGAAAACAGTCAAATGAGTATTTAAAAAAAACATGTACATTCTCGATTTGAGAGAAAGGGGGAGAGGGGGTTGGGTTTCGATGAGCGAACAAGCACCACCACATACAAATGAACACGAGAAAAGGGGAGTGAAATTAATGATTCTCTTCATTCACATTTTATAACAAATGTTGAAAGACGTATTGTGATTAATATTTACGGGATTAAGAGTATCAGAGGATTATTTAAATACCACACATCTGAACACCACTAACCACAGACATACGGGCTCGCGTGCTAATAACATTTAGCCCGCTTCTTAGCTCAAGCGTTGCCAAGCAACAGACCGGCACGTGTAAATTGGTGCTAAAACTGAAATAAGCTGCGTATTTTAAAGTAAATTTGTGTGGTATTAGCTAAATAAATTATTTGGATGTGTCAAAGGCAAAGGAAAATGTATAATTCCGCAGTTTTCCATCCCCTCCCCCATTTCCAACGCAGACGGACCGAACCGGCTTGAACCACACCGGCGAACATGATAAAATGAATATTTTATGGTCTCAAGGCGTTTTATGGAACACGTAACATAATTTACGATAACTATACACCGAGACAAAATGATATATCCACAATGGTATTTTCTTAAATCTCTTAACATTCTATAAAAAAAGTACAAAAGGTTTTACATTACCCTTACCTGCAGCGGACGCCATTTCGTGTGCCTTGCCTTCTGTTGCGAACTGCGCATGCGTGGATGACACTCTTCAGGCGCTACCATTTAATTAAGCGGGGGTGGACATTTATTACAAACGTTATAATTTCGCGATTAGTTGGTATGAAATGCTATGTATGTGTCTAAACGTTAACTTTGATGCACTTTGTTTGGTAAAGCACATCATGAAGGAAAAAAAGCTTAATATACAGAAATTAAATATTGCTGTCAATGGATTCGTCCTGAGGGTCTACGGAATGACCTACTTAAAAGATTCCATTTAAATAAATCCTGCACAACGTCATGTATGATATATGTGTAAAATGGTCTTAAACTGCATCACTATAAGCACAACTCTTTACAAGCACTATTTATATAATAAAAGTTATTTTATAAGTGACTGAAACACATATGTAAATTTACAGGAATGCTGATGAAAAATATGGCAAACAAAACTGTAATCCCATGTACATCTGTTGGTTTGTCAGTTCCTAAACCATAAACACAAATATTAAAAATGTTTCATTTGAAATATGAATAAAGCATGGTCTTATAATTAATTTTGAACCACCCTAAAATCAAAATGCTACCCTGGAAAACTGCTTTACACGCTAAATGCTGTAAATTATGCTTTAATATCACATTGGAAATTGTATTTGTATTTGGCATGTTCATTGCACAGCATTACATAGCATTACCTACAGCATAATTTACCTGCAAAGTTTTTCTATGTGTAAGACCTAGCTAAAGCAAGCAAAAGTACAATTTAGTGTAGCATACAAAACTGTACATTGAAAAATTGTTATGGCACTTTGAAAATCGATATGACAGCAGATGCTTATGAAGGTGCGATACCAAATACAAGTCATATCTCTTAAGATAAATATAATAACAGGACTTTGTTGACACTCCTCGAATGACAGTACATGACGGAACCACAGCTGATTATCCCGCACCAGAAACATCTGATATGAACTGGTGCAAATAGGGTTAGCCTACTGATCCAACCTGTCCAGTGCCCCAAGTTCAGTAGGTCATATTAAGCTACAGTGTCCTGTTCAAAGAGTTGTGGGTAACAGTCAGAGTAACCCATCTTGCTCAAAAACAGAAGGTAACAGAGAGAAGTCAAAGGGGGCAAATTTGACTCCCGTTCCACTGTAGAATTTGTTCTGAAATTCCACCCTGCAAAAAAAAGTAAAAAAAAAGAAATTATAAAAATAAAATTGGGGCACAGAGAATTTTTTAAATATTGTTGGCATTATAATACTTTCAAATATTTATTTTAACTTTAAATGTAACAAAATATTTTATATAAAAATATTAAAAAAGAATTGACTTTTTTATCCCACAAACCATTTCTGATAATTAACCCTGCCCATATCTGAGGCCGTGTGCTCACCAGTGAAGACGCAGAGCATGGAGGAAAGCAGACAGACCCTCCATGATCAGGAGAATGGAGACAGTGAGCAGAGCAAAGACACTGAACACAGGCACAAGGAAAAGCACACCCAGTCTGGAGCTCATCCTCAGACCCAGACGCATCACCATCGCCCACAGTACCTCTGACAGCTCTAATATATACACAAACGCAACACATGCACAAATAGTCTAGAAAAGATATTCATATTCCCGTGATGCAACGAAACATGTACTGTAAGTATTTCAATGTGTTTTCCGTATGAACAACCAGACACTTACGGGCGTGGGCGAGACTCAGGGCCCAGAGACGCAAGTAGGAGGCTGTGTTGGAAATGCAGCCCAAACAGTACTCTATGGTGTGAATTGCTTGATGCAGGAAGACGTCTCCGAAATCAAACTGCCAGTGAACAAATAAGCTGTTAGCGACATTTATACAATGAGTAACAAAATCATTGGGTCTGATTCACTAAGTGTGTTTGCACAAATGTATGCACATATTTGCGCGCGACCATTTTCTAAATTTTCACAAGTGTATGTAGCTACAGCTGAGTCTGTATTTAAGGTGTTTTTGTTTAAACTGGCTTTGAGGACGGCACTTTTTTTATAACTCAAGGATCTGTGTGTGTGTTTTGCGTCATGTTTTCTAAGTGACAAAAGGTTGTGAGGAATGCCCTTATATGGAGATGGTTTGGGAGTGTTTTGTGCAAATGACTAACCTCAGGCACGTGGTCACTCATTTAGAACACTCTAAATTCATTAATATTAGAATGAGGTTAACAAGAAATGTTGTGAATTAAGTGGAATTTTTTGTGAGAAGCTGTACTGTGCATACAAATCCGAAATAATCCAGGCAATTATTAGTGAGAACCACTGTGTTATAATGGTTATTTTATGTGAGATAGGTCAACTTTAACCTCCTGAGGCTTTCCTGAGTCACTTAGTCCCTCCTCTTCATCATGGACTATAGACGGTGACAGATCTTCTTCACTCACACGCCGAACTCTCTCGTAGCCCTGCACACAAAGTAATATGATGTAGCCTCTTTACCAGGTCTTCATGCATCAATATATCAGTATACATATTCTGTTACACACATATCCACATACATCTGAAGACTACAATTACCCATTTTCATTAGTGTAAAACAGTTGTTTTTACTTTTCTTTTTTTTTGAAAAAGATTCTTTTTCGAAAAAAAGAAAAGTAAAACAAGTTAAAATAAAAAGAGTTACAAAGGTATTGGTATTGTCAATACTAGCTATGATAGTACTTAGTAAAAATATTCCATAAAACAAATTTAAAATTACTTATATTATTTAAAATATACTTTGTCGATTCTACATTTATTTGGAGATCAATTGTGTAAATATACTGATGACAGTTACAAATTTGAATGCTAAGTGTGATTAATCATGATTAATCACATAAAGATGTGTGATTAATTAGTTTTTGTTTTTTTTAAGAACGATCCATAGCCCTAACAATTTATGAATGTACCATGTGATATCTTGACATCAGATACAAACACATACATACACAAGAACACAGACAAACCCTGTGGACCCCCAGTCTCTTCCCGCCATGATGCAGCCAGTAGAGGTAAAGAGGTTTCCCGAGTAGCAGCACTGGCACCGATAGCAGAGCCACCACGACTAGAAACACCTGCAGTCCCATCTGTTACAAGAGGATTAACACAAATGCAGATATCAAGCAGATTGACTAGTACTCCCACACATGTGCACAGACGCACAGACGCACACACACACACACACACACCTGCCCAGGGTACAGGGGCGTAGTGGCATTCCCCTGCATTAGGAACATGTCGATAAAATGGATGAGAATGCTTGGAGCCAGCCGTGAGTCTTGCACTGAGAACGCCAGCCATTTGTAAAAGATCATGAAGACCAAGTACCCAAAGAGACAAAGTAGAAAGAGCAGCTCAGGAAGAAAGAGAAGATAGATCTTAAACTTCTGTCGGAAGTGCCTGTAAACACACAGAGAGGAAAAGAGCAAAGAGAGAATTCAGAGAGTATAAAAGCAAAGAAAGCTTTATGCAGAGAGTATTTGCATAACAACTGATGTTATATGTGCTTCTCGTCATTTTTTATAAGATGTCACAGAACTTTTTGATAAGGACCTTTTTTCTTTTTTTAGAAAATATGAAAGTAGCTTTATATTATCATGTATAAATTTATATTGAGGGAGAAAAATATAAACATGAAATCAGCATGAAATAATTGGCTAAATTAATTAATTTGCATGCTGTACTGAAGCCAAAGCGAATTATTTAAAAAAATTAGTCACATTAGTGAAATTTCAGTTGCAGGCAAAAAAGGTTTATTGTCTATTGTCAATAGGTAGCAATGTATAAAGCACAGATCACACAGAAGTCACTTTCAAAACTAGCAAATGAAATCTCCATGAAGTACTCACACCATTTTTGAAGTGAATTACTCGCACACATTTTGAAGTGAAGTGCTTACACACTTTTTGAAGTCAAGTACTTACACACTTTTTAAAGTCAAGTACTCGCACGCTTTTTAAAATCAAGTACTTGCACACTTTTTAAAGTCAAGTACTCGCACGCTTTTTAAAATCAAGTACTTGCACACTTTTTGAAGTCAAATACTTACACACTTTTTAAAGTCAAGTACTCGCATTCATGGGTGTAGAATACGCGGTGGACTGGTGCACACTTTTTGAAGTCAAGTACTTGCACACTTTCTGAAGTCAAGTAGTCACACACTTTTTTAAGTAAACTACTTGCACACTTTTTGAAGTCAAGTACTCACACTTTAAGTGAAGTACTCGCACACTTTTTGAATTGAAGTACTCACACTTTTTATATTCAAGCACTCACACACTTTAAGTGAAGTATTCACACACTTTTTGAGGTGAAGTACTCGCACAATTTTTAAAGTCAAGTACTAGTACATTTACATTTACATTTATGCATTTGGCAGACGCTTTTATCCAAAGCGACTTACATTGCATTATACTATACATTTGTATCTGAGTATGTGCAATCCCTGGGATCGAACCCATGACCTTGGCATTGCTAGTGCCACGCTCTAACCACTGAGCTACAGGAAAGCAGTAGTACACTTTTTGAAGTCAAGTACTCACACACTTTCAGTGAAGTACTCACTCACTTTTTTAAGTACTCACTTATTAAATATTTGATTAATAAATAAATAAGTAAATAATATTAAATTACAACTAATAAACACACCTGTGTGGCCCCGTGGGAGAGGGTTGTTTTAGTCAAGAAACTAAAACCATAAAAAAAAATTGTTACTTGAAATAAATGTTAACTGAAATAAAATAAAATAAACCATACACTTATTTTAATTCAACTAGTTGCCAAGACAACATTTCTCATTTTCATTTAGTTTAACTTGGTACTAAAACAACTAAAAGTGATATAAAAATTATTAAAAAAAAATTTACAGACTAATAAAACCTAACCCTCCTAACCCTAACCCTAATTACAAACACACTTTAGTGTTACTAAATCTTTAACTAAAATGAAAATGGAAAATATAAAAATAAAAATTAATTCAAAATATTAACAAACAATAAGAGTATCTCAATGATGCTGAAACACTGCCTTGGAGTCCCCAGACCACATTTTGTAAACCCTAAATTGCACTAAATTACTTATTCATATAATAATTAGTAACAGAACCTTTACCATTACACACCAACACATAAAATAAAATAAAATAAATTGCTCACTCACAAATGGTTGAAGACACTGAGCACCACCCCAAAGCTCATGTGGATGACTCCAATGATCACAGACATCTTCATTTTATAGGAGTTGAGGAAGGTCAGGCGATTCACGGCCATGTTCCAAATCTACAGGTCAATCGAACATGACAAATCAGAGCTCTGCAAACAATATCAGTGAATTACTCTGAGCCGTAATGTACTATTTCAGGACATGGCTGCCACCCACAAAAGATTGCTTCATAAATCTAATGTGAGAGAGTGTGAGACTGTGTGTACTCACTGGATCAATGCCCAGTGGATATGGTCCAGAAAAAACACCAGAAACGTTTGGATCCAAGGTGAGTAAAGTATTCATTTGTAGAGTTTCATTTCTATTCCAGAGTAAAAGGAGGAAAACAATAGCATGCAATGATGTGTATAATTATTTTGGAACCTTAAAATAAAAATGCAAATTTAGCTGCAAGCAGCAATGACGGGCCCAAGCACTATGGTGCCACTGCACCTGGAGGCTCTAGGAAAACTATACACATGCATTAAAGCAAGCAAATATAAGAGACTGTTCCAAGTCTGTTGTAAGTGTCACACTCCCTGTTGACTTGATGCTATGACTTTCAGTGCTTGGGTCTTAAAAAGTCAGCAGAATTACATTACAGTCATACTTTGCAAACAAACAAAATGGTTTCTTATAAGATTTGTGTATTTTGTGTCTTACGACCACTCCTGTTCTGTGAACATGGCCTTGACGCTCCAGGCTGAGCCAAAGATGTTAAGGGATTTGGAGAAACAGTCATTATAAATGAGTCCAGTGTATATGGAGAATAATCCCATCATCAGTATGATGTACCGCCCATCAAAAAAAATCGTCCAGATCTGAAGAGAGACAAAAATTTATTTAAAAACAGAACATGACACATTTGTACTGGCAATGTATAATCACAATAGACAAAGGCTAAGTGCAATTGCTTCCATTAAATTTAGTTACAACTCTGACCTCATTTCCAGGTCGCCTCCGTGTGTGGTCCTTCTCAGTCAATACCATCCACAAAGCAAAAAGTGTCATGACTGCACCATGACCAAGATCTCCAAACATCACCGCAAACAAGAAGGGAAAGGTGATAATGGTATAAGGAGCTATACGGAAAAGATGAAGAAATAAAAAAAAAAGTTCATTAATGACCTTATCTATAACACTAGACTCAATGGTTTCATGAAGGACCTTTAACATCCATGGAACCTTTCCATTACACAAAACGTTCTTTATAATGGAAAAAGGTTCTTCAGATTATTAAAATATTCTTCACACTAAGAAAAAAATGGTTCTTTTAAGAGCTGCTCATTGAAAGGTTCTTTGGGGAACCCAAAATAGTTCTTCTATAGCATCACTGCGAAAACCCCCTTTTGGGACATTTATGAGAAATTTTGGTCTGTTCCGCACATAAAGACAATGCACATCACCGTTCAAAAGTTTGGGGTTAGTACGAATTTTTATTTTTTTGTTTTTAAAGAAATTAATACTTTAATTCAGCAAGGATGCATTAAATTGATCAAAAGGACAGTAAAGACATTTATAATGTTACAAAAGATTTCTATTTCAAATAAATGCTGTTCTTTTGAACTTTCTATTCATCAAATAATCCTGAAAAAAATGCATCATGGTTTCCTCAAAAATATTGATAATAATAATAAATGTTTCCTGAGCATTACAAATCAGCATATTAAAAATTATTTCTGAAGGATCATGTGACACTGAAGCCTGGACTTAAAATTCAGCTTTGATCACAGGAATAAATTACATTTTAAAATATATTAAAATATAAAACAGTTCTTTTAAATGGTAATATTATTTCAAAATATTACTGTATACAAAATATTACTGGTAGTGTATGACCAATGACAAGCAATATGGACCATTTTTATGAAGCCTGACAGCCACTATTCACTACATGCTTTCATTGTATGGAAAAGAGCTGCATGAACATTCTTGAAAATATCTTCAACATGAGGGTGAGTAAATGAATTTTTATTTTTGGGTTAACTATTGCTTTAATTCCCAGTGTAAGCCTTCTCAGTCAAGCTGATAAATAACAGTTGGTGGTCTGCACTCACCCGGGCTGGCCTCCCTGTAGTCGCCCACTCCATAAGCTTCCACTATACTCTGGAAGCCCGAGGTAAACTTGTTGCTCCTCAAAAGTGTCGGCGGAGTGTCGCTGCTTGGGATACGGTTCACGAAGGATGGGACGGTGGCGTCACCTTTTCTCTATTAAGAAAGTTAAAAGAGGCTTATCTGTAGAATTGTCTAGAAGCCACACTAAAACTTCTTAATTGCATCAATTGGTAGGATAAAATCAGACTACCGTGACATGAAAATTATTTTACTCACTGAGCCCTCCTCCAGAGCCCGCCTCAGGTTCGCCAGGTCACTGACCGGACACCACACTTCAGCGATGAGACACTTGTTGGTGACGTCAAAGCTGCAGAGGTTGAGGATGTGATAGATTGCTTTCATCTTCTTCACTTGCAGCACCCATGAGTGCGCTGACTCAGAAGCCTTATGCAAGACCTGCTTCAAGTAATCCTCAGTGCGGTGCAAAACCTAATGAGCAAAGACCACTTCATTAATGTTTCAATTATGACATCGCAGGCTAATATAATTATGCTAATCCCCTGGCGAATGTGATAACGTCAGCATCATTTTGCAGAGGACAAACCAATAACAGTGTACAATAATCAAGGAGACACCGAAGGCACTCGGGAAAGCAGAAGTCATACGTTTTGTAAGTCTTGGATGCGTGTCCTCAAGCTGTCCATCACATCAGCTCTTTCCTCATCCGTTTCAGGGTGGGGGTAGAGATGGCAGTGGTAACTGGTGCACACAAGCAAAATTATATAGCAAAATCCAACTTGACCAAAGCAAACCATGCTCTCTTATACCATCTGCAAAATGCTCACTAATGGTCAGACACATACTTCAAATGGATGTCTTTGACTATCGCATAGCGTCTCACTGTTTTCAGGGTTTCGCACCATAAGTGCAACGTTTTAAGATGGTAGGTCAAGTTAAAAACAGTTCAATTTTTAGGTCAGTGACAAATTGGGTCAGTGTTCAAGATCTTGGACAAATCTTTTAAAAATCTAAAAACACATGTGCCAATTTCTTAGAAATGTACTACTTGTATTCATGATGGTTTTATATGTTTCTTTTCATGTAAAAATGACTGAAAAATAACTCTAAAAATGTCATATATATTTCCATACATTAATTAGAGCTTGTTAAGATTGTGATCTCGATTCAAACACCTAAGCAATCTTATTCCTAAAAGACAACGATTCGGCTCTGTCTATTAAACCTTTGACAGGTACGATCACAGCAAACATTCAAATTTGCGTTGGTGCTGACACTGAGCCAGAGAGAGCAGCTGTCATATATATTTATGAAACAGCTTCACAAACAGTCTTTTCAACCACACAGTATCATTATTTCTGTTTTACAATGATTCAAATTATCACAGAATTACTGGGATAAATGTTTATAGTTCCTATATAAACACTGACTGATGTCTACTGTAGCGATCAAAATAGAGCAAATCACCTTTTAAAAGTAACATGATGCTTCTAATAAAGATTGTATCAAACATTGTTACACCTGTAGGTGGCGACAAGTGACTGTTAAAAAATGTATTTGTCATTGAATCATTCATTCAAGAGATTTGTTCAAAAATGCTGATTCATCCAGTAATGAAATAAGTGAAGTATTTATAAGAGAGTTATTGACTAATTCATTCAAACCGATTTAAAAAAAATTATTTAAAATTAATTACATTTTTAAATATAGACAGCAACAGTTAACATTTTGTCAGAACCTCTATTAAATTACATGTTATTTTGTTAAGTTGTCTATTCAAAATCATGTGAGAATCGCGATCTCAGTTTTTAAAAAAAGCAGAAAAAAAAAAGCATGCATCTCAATTTATCCAGAATCGTGCAGCTCTAGCATGATGATGTGTACACATCATAATTGTTATTTGAAAAAACATGAAATATATTATTCAAGGTAAAACTATTTTTATTATTCCTTCCCATTTTTTTATTTTTTATTTTTAATATTTATTCATAAATAATTACAATTAATTATTTTTGGGAGTGATATATTTTATAACCTGAACTAATCTTACCTTAGTTTTTCAAATATAAATAAACAAAGCACATTTGGTAAAATATTTTTTTTAAAGAAATAATAATAAAATATTATGACAAACAACTTAAGGTTTTCTTTAAGAATTTCATCCTTTAAATGAGGCGTTATAATTTTATGATATAATTTAGAAGAAAATGAATAGATCAGCACAAAAAAAAAAAGAGTTCAGGAGACAATGCTTACATTTTTAATGCCATTTTTTTTAGAAATAATTACTTAAACTAAATTAAAATTAATTGTTTAATTGACAGCCCTAACATCAATATTAAATCAAATATAAAGGTGAATAAAATAAAGTCGCAAAAAGTGCATTGTTGTGTTCAAACTTACATATGTGTCCAAAGACCAACAATTAACAGACGATATGCAAGGATGTGCCATGTGTGAATGACCGCTAAAAAGGTAAAATAAGAAGAATGAAGTCTCCATCTAGGCCTTCACTCACCAGTCGCAAATTTTTTGAACCTTCTGCCCAATCTGGTCACCCCAAAAGGAGATGAGGAACACTACATTCTTATTGATCTCCCCCTGAAGCACATAAACACAAGACAGAGCCTCCGTAAACAAACTGAATCATCACTCTGAATACATTAGCACGCTTTGGCTGTGGCAGATGAGTATGATCCAAAACTGTGAAACAAACACAGAGGCATGTTTGCACCATGCAGCATATTCTGTTAAACCATTTTGATAAACTACAGATTTTTGTTGATGGATCTCAGCATTCTAGTTTACACACAAAGTTTGCATACCGTGTCAAGATCAGCCAGGCTCTCGTCCACCTCTGCGTAGCTGAGGATGGTGTAACCTTTACAGACCCGCCAGAGCATACGCTCAAACGCCTCCACCTTCACCCGCTGAATCAGTCCTGAGATAAACCTGCAGCACACAAACATCACATACTCATAAAACACAGGCAGCTAAAGTGAGATACAATGATCTGTATAAAAGATACAAGATCTCCGCTGTGAGAGTGTGTACTATGACAAGTGAGATGCTCTTTGTGACTCACCCGAGTTTGGCGCCCAGTCTCTGCATACTGGTGCAGCCTGTCACTGATTCGGTGTCCAGAGACGGGAACTCTTCATACTGAGGGCCCAGGGCTTCATGCTAAACGCATACATGCACATTCACACATTCAATTAAAATCTATAGATAATAATCATCTTCCTCAAATAAAAGGTTTATTTTAATATTACTTAAATTGTGATCAACCAATATATATATATATAAGTTAAACCAATTAATCGGTTAAACCAATTAAACCCATTTTAAAATTATTAGTATTGACTGATAAATATGTCCACTTGACTAAATAACAGAATTGTATTTTATTTCAAAATATAACAACAGCCATACAAATGGATAACACATATTATTATTTTTTAAATGTTAATATATATTTAAAGTAGTGCTGTCAATTGCATATAACATAATAGTTTGTATATATATATATATATATATATATATATATATGTGTTTGTATGTATGTATGTATGTATGTATCTATATATACAGTGGGTACGGAAAGTATTCAGACCCCCTTACATTTTTCACTCTTTGTCATATTTCAGCCATTTGCTAAAATCATTTAAGTTCTTTTTTTTCGTCATTAATGTACACACAGCACCCCATATTGACAGAAAAACACAGAATTGTTGACATTTTTGCAGATTTATTAAAAAAGAAAAACTGAAATATCACATGGTCCTAAGTATTCAGACCCTTTGCTGTGACACTCATATATTTAACTCAGGTGCTGTCCATTTCTTCTGATCATCCTTGAGATGGTTCTACACCTTCATTTGAGTCCAGCTGTGTTTGATTATACTGATTGGACTTGATTAGGAAAGCCACACACCTGTCTATATAAGACCTTACAGCTCACAGTGCATGTCAGAGCAAATGAGAATCATGAGGTCAAAGGAACTGCCTGAAGAGCTCAGAGACAGAATTGTGGCAAGGCACAGATCTGGCCAAGGTTACAAAAAAATTTCTGCTGCACTTAAGGTTCCTAAGAGCACAGTGGCCTCCATAATCCTTAAATGGAAGACGTTTGGGACGACCAGAACCCTTCCTAGAGCTGGCCGTCCGGCCAAACTGAGCTATCGGGGGAGAAGAGCCTTGGTGAGAGAGGTAAAGAAGAACCCAAAGATCACTGTGGCTGAGCTCCAGAGATGCAGTCGGGAGATGGGAGAAAGTTGTAGAAAGTCAACCATCACTGCAGCCCTCCACCAGTCGGGGCTTTATGGCAGAGTGGCCCGACGGAAGCCTCTCCTCAGTGCAAGACACATGAAAGCCCGCATGGAGTTTGCCAAGATGGTGAGAAATAAGATTCTCTGGTCATCAGACCAAGATAGAACTTTTTGGCCTTAATTCTAAGCGGTATGTGTGGAGAAAACCAATCACTGCTCAACACCTGTCCAATACAGTCCCAACAGTGAAGCATGGTGGTGGCAGCATCATGCTGTGGGGGTGTTTTTCAGCTGCAGGGACAGGACGACTGGTTGCAATCGAGGGAAAGATGAATGCGGCCAAGTACAGGGATATCCTGGACGAAAACCTTCTCCAGAGTGCTCAGGACCTCAGACTGGGCCGAAGGTTTACCTTCCAACAAGACAATGACCCTAAGCACACAGCTAAAATAACGAAGGAGTGGCTTCACAACAACTCCGTGACTGTTCTTGAATGGCCCAGCCAGAGCCCTGACTTAAACCCAATTGAGCATCTCTGGAGAGACCTAAAAATGGCTGTCCACCAACGTTTACCATCCAACCTGACAGAACTGGAGAGGATCTGCAAGGAGGAATGGCAGAGGATCCCCAAATCCAGGTGTGAAAAACTTGTTGCATCTTTCCCAAAAAGACTCATGGCTGTATTAGATCAAAAGGGTGCTTCTACTAAATACTGAGTTTAGGGTCTGAATACTTAGGACCATGTGATATTTCAGTTTTTCTTTTTTAATAAATCTGCAAAAATGTCAACAATTCTGTGTTTTTCTGTCAATATGGGGTGCTGTGTGTACATTGATGAGGAAAAAAAATGAACATATGATTTTAGCAAATGGCTGCAATATAACAAAGAGTGAAAAATTTAAGGGGGTCTGAATACTTTCCGTACCCACTGTATANATATCTGGAACAGAATACATACAGATTTGTATTGTGTATATACAGCAGGGTGAATAGAATATATATATATATTTACAAAATGTTAGATGCGATTAATCGCAATTTTCCGATTTGACAGCACAAATTTATACACAAGTTAAAATATCTAAAAAATTAAGTATTTTTTTGTAAATTTCAGCATTTTTTTTTCAACTCATTTGCTTTTAAATTGTATTATCCTTATATATTTTATTTTATTTCTGTAAAATATAACAGAAAATATTGTGTAAAAAAGTCATTTTTAATTTTAAAAATTAATTACTTAAAATGCATTGAGTAATTTTTGTTCATCTCTATTAAACATTAAAATATTAAACTTATTTTTATTTTCAGATGTTCAGCAAATGTTGTTTATCACATTTTAGTGAATTCTGTATATATTCTGTGAATATATTCTATATTCTGTGTATATTCTTTAGTGAATTCTGTGTATACATGTATATCACATTTTAGTGAATTCTGTAGAATATAAAAATATTGTGTAAAGCAAGTAATTATTTTACACACTATATATATATAATATATATTTTTTTAATTTCAACAATTTTTGTTAAACTTATTTGCCTTTAAATTGTATTATATCACATTTTTGTGAATTTTGTAAAAATGACAGTGTAAAAAACGTGTAAAATACATTTTTAAGCACCTCATTTGCTATCAATACTTTTAAAATATATATTGAGCATCTAGCACACTACTTTATAGGTCACTGGTCAACCATAAAATGTTCACATAAAGGAAAGCTAAGCTGATCTTCTCACAGAAAATTGGACTTGTATGTTTTTCCAACATAAACATCACATGACTTTCAGGGTGCCAAAGCTTTGATGGTGTCTGCTCACCATATACTCACAACAACAGGACTTTAAGTCACTGAACATGTCAAATAGACCACATTAGTGACTGTTAAACTAGTGAATGGTACGCACCCTGGAGCGGCTGTGCATGAATGTGCGTGTGATTCTCAGCATGTGCGTGTACTCGGTCAGCTCGAGCAGGTTCCGCTGAAGCTTTTCTTTATTCTTGGCGACCTCGCTGAGCTCCACCTCCAGCCTCTGCAGTTGCTCCTAAAAACAGCCAATGATTTTCCGTCAGTGATGTTAAAACACATCATACTTACACATTCAATATTTATAAAGGTCTCCAAAATGAGACACAAACCAATCAATAAAACTCAGCACATAATGACACAAAACGATGCTTAACACACTAACACAATAAACAGCAGAAAGCCACACATGATGAATCTGCCATGCATAATCAATTCCCTCCATTCACAGGAAGCTTTCTCTCACAACATCATCAATCAATCACTCTAGGCAACTTGACACGGTCAATTACCAGCACTGGGTCTTGACGCTCTTATATGCAATCAATTACCACTGACCACATGGCCGTTTAACCAAAAATATACGCATTGTAATTGAAAAAAACTTAATGGGAGAGAATTTCCTTCTCTTTTAGAGGTCTATAACCTTAAATGCCTTAAATATTGTGTTATATGATGTAATATTTATATACACAATAGACTCCTTTAGACTAAAATAAAAAGTTCCAAAATATCAGTGAAATTTACACTCACGATTCTGGATAATTTGAGAATCATGATTTTTTTGTTTCAAACAGAGACCATGATTCTGCCATGATTCTGAACAGACAACTAAATAACAAAATAATTTGTAATTTACAAGAGTTTCTGACAAAATGTTAATTGCTGCAGTCCATTTGAAATGTTTAATTAATCGGTAACACTTTACAATAAGGTTCATTAGTTAACATGAACTAATAATGAACTGCACTTCTACAGCATTTATTAATCTTTGTTAATGTTAATTTCAACATTTACTAATACATGATTAAAATCTTGTTAACATTAGTTAATGCACTGTGAAGTTAAACTAACATGAACAAACAATGAACAACTGTATTTTCATTTACTAACATTAACGAAGATTAGTAAATACAGTAACAAATGTATTGCTCGTGGTTAGTTCATGTTAGTTAATACATTAACTAATTTTTAACTAATGAACCTTACTGTGAAGTGTACATGTATGAAACACTGCTCACACAGAAGTGTGAAAAAAAATAAAAAAATCTGTGTGGGGAAATGTTTCATCCTTACATGAACTATTGAAATGGCTGGATTTGGCCCATGAAATTTTGCAGAGTAACAGAAAATGTGACCACACCTTTACAGAGTAATTAGTGAAATTTTAGCTAAATTTTGTAGGCAAAAAAGGTACATTGTCAGTAGAGTGGTGCACGGACGACGTCAAAACCCGGAAGATTAATTCGCCAGTGGTTCCTTTAAGATTTCTTTATGGGTTTTTATAATGGGTTTTTTCAATTTATGAGTAAAATAAAGCTTGTGGTAAACGTTTTGTTCTACAATGTAAACTGCACACACAATCACACCCCAAACATTCTTATCTAGTTATTTATTAAAAAGATACGTTTTCAAAAATAAAAACAGCTTCTGAATTTGCATTTTCAATATGGGTGTGTGTAATTTATGCTGTATAGCAAAACATTCAAGTATCGTCATGTTTACAACAGACCTTATTTTACTTCATTTGAAAAACCCCATTATAAAACCTCATAGGGAAATCTCGAGGGAACCAGTGGCAAATTAGTCTTCCGGGTTTTGATGTCATCCCTGCACCACTCTATAGTGTAGAGATGTATAAAGCACAGCTCACACAGAAGTCACTTTCAAACTAAGCAGCTTTCAGTTGGAGAACGTGACGAAAAGTGGCCATTGCAAAATCTGCATGGGGAAACCTTTCGTCCTCATGCAATAATGAATTCATCTGAAAACTGAATTAACAGAAGTGAGGCCCAAGATAGTTTTTATGAGGACTAATAAAAGCCTGTTTGGCACATTCACCTTGTCTACTAAAACAGTCAATATCTGTATATCTCAGCACCTACCATGATCTCTAAGACATTTTTGGGTGCAGGAGCAACAGGAGGGACTTCAGCCTCTGGCACTGCAATATTAGCCTTCTTAATTTCCCTTAGCAGATACCCTATAAGCAACGGAAACAAACAAATGTCGTTTTAAACATTCATCACATACTGTTTCTCGTGTAACTCCAGCAAAACTGCAGTGTAATTATGCAATTTTTTGATCTTCATTTTAACTTTATTGGTCTGTGCAGCAACATACCTGTAAGGCTAAGATGGAAGGAAATGTATCGCAAAATAAAGAAAAGTAGTTTTAGCCTAATAGTTAGCACTCTTACATGTAGATTTTGACGTTCAAAGATCTTCTGCAGGAGAGGTTGAGGCTTGATCTAAAATGTACAGAGTGCTCAATTAAGATCCCTTACCCAGAATCCTCTCCATCTCCTCACATCTCTTGATCTCACTGACGAAGCGTCGCTGGAAGGAGCTGACGCTGGGGTTGAGCTGGAACAGGTCATTAGATTATGACTTATGTGTTTAGACGCAACAAGACAAAGCTGTGAGCATTACAGTAATCAAATGATATTTGGTCATTTTGAAATTGCAGCACTGGGTGATAATCAGGTCCGCTTTGCTGATTAACAGACGTTTATGTGTAATTTACAAAATCGACTGACAGCTTCATTGCAATGAATGAGGAATGGAGCTTTTCAAAAAGGACAAAAATCAACATAAAATCATCATGAATGTGGTTTACACAACTCGTGCACGGTATTTCAAGTCTTCTGAAGACATATAATAGTTTTGTGTTACACTCCAGTGAGCTGTTAACCAACCAGGGCTGCATTTCCCAAAAGTGTAAGTAGATCGTAGTACTGCAAAAACACAGACCTGATCCACTGAGTCAGTGAGTTGAACTCAAGAACAGGATCAGACAGATTTGTGAATGAATCATTCAGATCGGTTATGAGTTGGATCAATCGATTCACTGAATAGTTCTGATTCAAAGGAATGATTATTTCATTCACACATTAGCTGAGATTAGATTAGATGTTTATTTAATAATATCTTACATGGTTTGTTCCTCACACAAAGCTTTCAGAAGACTTGGAAAAGAATATGCACTTTGAATTATTTATTTATTGTCATTTTGGAGATTTACAGCCCCAGTCCTCACTAATTTTTATTGAATAAGGATAAAAAAAAAAATATGTTATATGATTTTGAAACAAAAAGAAGATGATGATACAATTCCAAAAAAATTAAAGGAACACTTTTTAATCAGAGAATAGTATCAAGTCAGTTAAACTCCTGGGATATTGTTCTGGTCAGTTAAGTAGCAGAGGGGGCTGTTTCAGCTGCTTTGGTGTTAATTAAATTAACAACAGGTGCACTAGATGGGCAACAATGAGATGACCCCCAAAACAGGAATGGTTTTACAGGTAGAGGCCACTGACATTTTTTTTTTCTCTACTCATCTTTTCTGAATGTTTTTGACTAGGTTTGCATTTGGCTAGGATCAGTGTCACTACTGGTAGCATGAGGCGATACCTGGACCCTACAGAGGTTGCACAGGCAGTCCAACTCCTCCAGGATGGCACAACATCGTGCCATTGCTAGAAGGTTTGCTGTGTCTCCCAGCACAGTCTCAAGAGCATGGAGGAGATTCCAGGAGACAGGCAGTTACTCTAGGAGAGCTGGACAGGGCCATAGAAGGTCCTTAACCCATCAGCAGGACCGGTATCTGCTCTTTTGTGCAAGGAGGAACAGGATGACCACTGCCAGAGCCCTACAAAATGACCTCCAGCTGGTGACTGGTGTGAATGTCTCTGACATTCTAGTGGGCACTGTGGAGCTCGATTGGCATTTGCCATTGAACACCAGAATCGGCAGGTCTGCCACTGGCACCCTGTGCTTTTCACAGATGATAGCAGGTTCCCCCTGAGCACGTGACAGATGTGAAAGGGTCTGGAGAAGCCGTGGAGAACATTATGCTGCCTGTAACATCGTTCAGCATGACTGGTTTGGTGGTGGGTCAGTGATGGTCTGAGGAGGCATATCCAGGGAGGGACGCACAGACCTCTACAGGCTAGACAATGGCACCCTGACTGCCATTAGGTATCGGGATGAAATCCTTGGACCCATTGTCAGACCCTACGCTGGTGCAGTGGGTCCTGGGTTCCTCCTGGTGCACGCCTCATGTGCCGAGAGTATGCAGTCAGTTCCTGGAGAATTAATTAAATTGATACCATTGAATGGCCCCCAAGCTCGCTTGTCCTAAATCCAACAGAACACCTCTGGGACATTATGTTTCGCTCCATACAACACCGCCAGGTTGCACCTCAGACTGTCCAGGAGCTCAGTGATGCCCTGGTCCAGATCTGGAAGGAAATACACCAGGACACCACCAATGATCTCATTAGGAGCATGTCCCGACGTTGTCAGGCATGCATACAAGCACGTGGGGGCCATACAAACTACTGAGTACCATTTTGAGTTCCTGCAATGAAATTTCAGCAAAATGGACTAGCTTTCACTTTGATTTTCGGGGTGTCTTTGAATTCAGTCCGCTGTAGGTTCCATCAAACGACGTGGCATCCTTTTGTTCCTAACACATTACCCAGTCCATATCAGTATAGATATCCAGCATGATATTTTTCCCCATTGAGATCTGATGTGTTTTCAAAGTGTTCCTTTAATTTTTTGGAGCAGTGTATTATAGTATTTATTCATATTTTAATTAGGCATTTTAATAATAGTTTAAGTTTAGCAATTTTGTTATGTGCTTAATTATTGTTATGTGTCTTTAATATTTCTAATTAGCTTTGGTTTAACTAGTTTTAGTTTTGGCAATTTTAGTACTTCAACTTAAACATCTTATTTCAGTTATAGGTGCCAACTAAGGCAATATTTCTATTTTTATGCATATTTTGACAAATATTTATGTTTTATTTTAGCATTATTTGAATAATTGAAACTGATTTAATAGTTTACAGCAACAACACACTTAATTTTAAATGTAACAAAAATATAAGCTACATGCTTCATAAAAGAATTAGCACAACTTCATTTAAAACAAAATAGTCCAAAAAAAACCTCAAAATTATTTAATGCTAACTACCCTTTACTGATGCCAACAAAACAGTAGGTCACACACATACATGACCAAAACAGGGCCTACATGAAGTTGTTAATGAATGTCAAACATCCTCAGGGTGAATAGAAAACACGGGCTTTTAACAAGACTTGCTCTATTTTTTTTTTTTAGCAAGTAATTGATTCAGCTCATCAGCTGTAACCAGGACATTAACCTGTTTGACACACATCGGCCTCCCTGTCTGACCAGGCCAAAATGTGCTCACATAAACATGCAATTCAAAACACATAACAGGCTGCAAACAATTAAGGTTCGCCAGGTAACGCCGATCATTTACGGTCAATTCATTGACTAAATCTGTCTGTTCTGAGAATTAAGGTTGTGGCTCAGATTCTACTTAGACAGCATTTTTGGGCCATCAGTTGCATGCAGCATTGCTGTATCGGAAAGTGCCTATGATGCCACAGAAATGTTGTCTAAGTAGGAAGCTCACTAGGTTTTGATACACAGCCGCTGAGTCCAAACTTACATCTCGAAATTCGACCAGTCCCATTTCTCCCAGTTCGCTGATGCAGTCGTACGCCGAACCGGACTGCAGGAACAGCTGCGCCAAACACATCTCCTCACTCCGAAAGCCCGAGCCCATCTTCTCTCTCCTCTCTCGGCCACCTTGATCACTCAATCCGCCTCTGGCCTTTGCGATTCACTTTGATACAGCACGACCAACCTGCCGCGACCGTCAAATGTTCAACACAAATCGCATTCACTCTCAATATGTTTGACTATAGTTGACTTGTGAGCGCGCATTCTGAATTGCTGAAGATTTTATGTCTGACTGAGCCGGGATGGGATTAAATTGTACCGAAAATGATTAACCTATAAGTCCTATTTTTAGCAACCTAGTGAATATCTCAGCATTCTTATGCAAAGTATGTATATAATACAAATTGAACTGCAGATGTAATATTCACAAAGTGTCTTACCTAGCTGGCTGGACAATAATAATCGATAGGCGTCTGTACCTTTAATTGCCGTCTTGCCATTGAAACGACAGAAATAGCGTGAGAGATTTAAGGCTACTGAAGGGATGTTGACAAACAAACAACTAAACAATATCTAGCCTTAAAATGTACGAATACAAGAAAGCCTTGATGTTGAAATAAATCGCATAATAAAAAGATCACTGCCGTAAAGCACAAACCCTGCCGGTGTTACAGATTGCGCCCATGTGTTGCCAGGTACTTTGTTAACAAATCCCCCTTCTTCGATTAAGGAAACATTTTAAACTTTGAAAACGAAATATTTATTGCTTTGAAAAATAGAAACAGCATAAATATATAGTAATATATATTACTATATGATTTAGCAAAACCGTTCCCTTACAAAACACACTGATAATCTCACATTTTGTCTGTCTGTATTAGCTTCATTTGTAAGGAGTGATTTAACAGAATTAAATGAATGAATAATGTAAGTTAAATAAATATAATAAAATACCTGTATTTCATACCTTATTAATGCTCATTTAATTGTACTTTTATTTATTGCAACATAAGATTTAATTTAATATATGATTAATGTATTAAATTATATTAATATCATTTTAATATAATGTATTTAATGTAATATTAATTTCATTATATATATTTTTATTTAGTCTGTTAAATCACTGCATGCCTTCTGTCGAGTGTAACTATATTTAATAAAATTGGTATATAATTATGAAATGCCACTGTATTGGTTATTCAAAATAATATGAACATTAGTCTACAAACCCACAATGAACCCACAGCTTGGTTTTATCTGTTTAAATTTCCACTCAGTCATTTTTGTGTGTCGCACTGGTTGTTTTATAATTTGTGTTAAAAAATAATAAATTGATAAAGTAAAAATAAAGAAAGCATCTTTAAAATAAATATAATATTGAGTTAGAAAATGTATGTGACAGATCTAATAATAATATATCCTAAATTGTGTACTGCACATACTTGACTTCTAATTTCTTGATTGTTTAGCAAGCAGGTTAGGGTTTTTCTGCAATCTGGCAACCACATCATCATTTAATATATTCTGTGGCGTATTCTTCCAGACCAGGGGCAGGCCATCTGCCTGTCCTTTGTTTAAATGCCTGAGAATGAGAAAATTTATATGGCAAAACAAACCTTTGTTAAAAGTTCTTAATAATAAACACCAACAGTGTAATAAGACGAACAAGTTAAAGATGCAATGAGACTGTAAAGGTCCTGATGTGACAGTAATGTCATTCAGCCCACTTGCCTCCCCCTTATAGTAAATATTCGCACCATGTAGTACACCACAAATTTACTTATATTCTCTTATGTTCCATTAATTGTTCTGATATTTATCATAGGAAAATGCTAGAAGTCATAATTGCTGAGAAGTGTAGCGTTTCATTATACTATATGCAATTTGTGCAGATTGACGGACAGTATTAGTTTGAAATATGGCGCAGCATCTATTTAGGTCAAAATGGTTCAGATTACAAAGCAGGTAAGGAACCCATCAAGTGTAGATTAATAAATCCAGAGTTATCATGAACATTAAAGTTGATATTAGAATTTGTAAGGTGTAATTTTAGTTTTTATTTTAATTTTATTAATATTTTGAATTGGTTTTTGTTTTTATATTTTTAGTTTTTATGTCAATTTTATCTTAATTTTGAGAAATTTCATTATGTGCTTTCGACATTTTATTTTAAATTCTTTTTAATTATTATTGCTATTTAGGTTTAATTTATTTTTATTTTAGTTATTTATTTATTTCCAGTTAATAATTTCAGTACTTCACCTTAAACTTATTTCAGATTATTGCCAAGGCAACATTTCAGTTTTTCAGCTAATATTTATATTTTATTTTATTTTAGGTTTATTTAACAAAAGTTTTTAATATTTTTAGCTAACAATAATAACCCTGACATTGATACTTTTGGGAGTCATCAAATTTTTTTTTTATTACCAATTTAGAGATGAATCATGATCAGTAAATATTTTTTTAAATATCCACTGTATTTTGCTTCTATAAAAAACTAAAATAATGAAAATGAATGTGTTAAAGGCACAATATGTACATTTTCACCGCTAGATGTCGCTTATTCAAAACAAAGGCATAGCTTGATGACGCCTTGATTTCGGGGAATCATGGGAGGTGTTGTCTTCACGTCTACAGCCAGTGGAAAAGAATCCGGATGGGACTTGGGCAGAAATCATGTTCATGGATGACATTATTTCCGTTACTTTAGTATGAAGCAGAGCAGGACCGAGTGCTGTGTGAGCAGAAATGTTATTATGCCACAGTCGCTGCTTCCGCTTACTCTGTGTTTTCGCTCTGCAGCTACTGTGAGACACTTGATGCACACTGCAGTAAGCTAGATCGATATTAGGCATGGTAAAACATGGTACTCACGGTAAATCAAGAAAACAAGATTTAAACAATAAGACATACTGTGTTGAGCTATATAACACGATTAGTTTTATGTCGATGAATGTATCCATTCAAAACGGTGTCTCACCTGTTTGATAAAACACATAATATATTAAAGCGTCTTTGGTTTTTCTATGGTTTCTACAAAATAAAACCGGAAACCGAGGGTTACACGGGTATGATGTCATTGATAGGCTACGCATGGACATGGTTAGTGTCCTATGTAGAAATAACTTATTTCTCTGGATTTAAACATTCTTGGAAACAATTGGGATAATGTAAGTACACAAGTCAACAATAAATATATATATATATATACAGTACAGTACAAAAGTTTGGAACCACTAAGATTTTTAATGTTTTTAAAAGAAGTTTCGTCTGCTCACCAAGGCTACATTTATTTAATTAAAAATACAGTAAAAACAGTAATATTGTGAAATATTATTACAATTTAAAATAACTGTTTTCTAATTGAATATATTTGACAAAGTAATTTATTCCTGTGATGCAAAGCTGAATTTTCAGCATCGTTACTCCAGTCTTCAGTGTCACATGATCCTTCAGAAATCATTCTAATATGCTGATTTGCTGCTCAATAAACATTTATGATTATTTTCAATGTTGAAAACAGTTGTGTACTTTTTTTTTCAGGATTCCTTGATGAATAGAAAGTTCAAAAGAACAGCATTTATCTGAAATACAAAGCTTCTGTAGCATTATACACTACCGTTCAAAAGTTTGGGGTCAGTAAGAATTTTTATTTTTATTTTTTTGAAAAGAAATTAAAGAAATGAATACTTTTATTCAGCAAGGATGCATTAAATCAATCAAAAGTGGCAGTAAAGACATTTATAATGTTACAAAAGATTAGATTTCAGATAAACACTGTTCTTTTGAACTTTCTATTCATCAAATAATCCTGAAAAAAAATATTGTACACAAATATTTTGTACAATTGTACACATTAAATGTTTCTTGAGCAGCAGATCAGCATATTAGAATGATTTCTGAAGGATCATGTGACACTGAAGACTGGAGTAATGATGCTGAAAATTCAGCTTTGCATCACAGGAATAAATTACTTTGTCAAATATATTTAAATAGTACACAGTTATTTTAAATTGTAATAATATTTCACAATATTACTGTTTTTTACTGTATTTTTAATTAAATAAATGTAGCCTTGGTGAGCAGACGAAACTTCTTTTAAAAACATTAAAAATCTTAGTGGTTCCAAACTTTTGGACTGTACTGTATATATATATATATATATCAGTGGCGTGCGGTCCATATAAGCTGCGAATGCTCTGCATACCCAAGCCATTCGTGGATTCAGCGACTAATATTAACATTATAAATTACTATTAAATCCCTTCTTTTAGGTGTACCATAAAGCCTACATGATTGGTGATGCATATGTAACTGTCCGTAATTTATTTATTTGCCAAACGACAGTATTTTCCTTAAATCTGCCAGTTACGGAGACTTCCAGGTAAGCTGATCTACAGCAGCTTTTGCGCCTTCGTGCTTTTGTTATGGAGCGTCATCATCGTCCCGCGTTCTCATTGGTTTGCTGGTCTATTGCAAATTACATGGGCAGCATAAGCTGTGAGCTGATAGCCTGCCCAAGAGGAAGAAAGAGCTGCTGCCAGATCTCGATCACCGAAAATCACATTGTATTTGATACAAATCTAACTAGACTTAACCAAATTGGGAAACAACTCATAGTATTTCATAGTATTTCATTTTCTCCATAGAGAATTTTTTTAAAGAAAACTTCTACAGTCCTACTGGCCTATCAGAGTATGTAAATCGACAGTCTGTGCGTTTGCTAAAAGTCAGTTTGCACAATTTCAACTTATTTTTTAAAGAATAATGATATTTTTATTTATTATAGCCTTTATTATAAATACATTTTATTTTTTATTTATAATAGGTTGCTAATACTTATTATGTTATACTTATTTTTAATTATTAGTTTAAAAAATACTTATGGCATACATTTAAATTGACGCCATGGTGTTTTTTTATTTGTCGTGTCTGATTTAGATCTGTGTCCTAAACTGATCCGTTTAAAGGTGAAGTATATTGTTTGTGTGACACTAGCGGCACCTAGCGGATTACAAAAATACAGCATATTTTGCAAACGCACTTTCGCATGTCGCGCCTCCATCGACTCAAACATCACAAAAGCTCTACGGTTGCTTGTGAAGACACGTCTCAGGTAAATGTAGGCTACTCTCAGTAAAAGGTCCAACATATTAGAAATACTTTTCGCTGTGTTGCTATTTGTCATGAGCAAGCAAATGAGTAAACTAACATGAGAACGCGAGCATTCGGGTCTTAACACCGAGTGCGGGACGTTCCAAAACGCTTAAAGGGATAGTTCACCCAAAAATGAAAATTTGATGTTTATCTGCTTACCCCCAGGGCATCCAAGATGTAGGTGACTTTGTTTCTTCAGTAGAACACAAATTATGATTTTTAACTGCAACCGCTGCAGTCTGTCAGTCAAATAATAGGAGTGAATGGGAACTTCTACTATAAGAGTAAATATAACTTGCTTAGACAAATCCAAATTAAACCCTGCGGCTCGTGACGACACATTGATGTCCTAAGACACGAAACGATCGGTTTGTGCAAGAAACCGAACAGTATTTATATAATTTTTTACCTCTAATACACCATTATGTCCAACTGTGTTCAGCATTCGCTTCGTAAGATCTGATCGCGCTCTGACAGCGGAAGTGATGTCTTGCACTCATTGAAGTATATGCGCGAGACATCACTGCCCTTGTCAGAGCACGATCAGACATCACCAAGCGAATGCTGAACGCAGTTGGACATAGTTGCAGTTAAAAATCATCATTTGTGTTCTACTGAAGAAACAAAGTCACCTACATCTTGGATGCGCTGGGGGTAAGCAGGTAAACATCAAATTTTCATTTTTGGGTCAATTATTCCTTTAACGTTAAAAAGCTTAACATGGCTTAATTTACTAAGACAGTGTTAACAAACCAAACTTACTAAACATTAGACTAATAAAGCATACTACAGAAAAGCAGATGAGCCCAGAATATGAACACAACACGTTTAATTAAACATTTTCCTCCCATTAAGAAAACACTTAACGTAGCTTAATGTATTATTAAGACAGTGACATTAAAAGACCAAACTTAAACACTATACTAATAAAGCATAGTATAGGCTATAGAAAAAAAAAAAGTTTTTTGTAGAATTTGATCTTTTAATATCACTTAGGCTCAATTAAGCGATGTTAAAAGCTTTTTCTTTATAACGGTTTCCTATGGGAGGAAAACGCAATGTGTAATTAAACGAATTGCGTTCATATTCTGGGCTCATCTCCTTTAATGTACACAGTATACTTTATTATTATGGTGTTTACTGAGTTTGGTCTGTTAATATCACTGCCTTAGTACATTAAGCGTTTTAGAATGTCCATTCAACTGCATCGGCCACTTTTTTTTACATGACTCACCACCCAGCATACCCGGTTAAAAAAGTCACCGCTCGCCACTGATATATATATATATATATATATACACAGTATATAACATTGTTCTAGTGTTTTTTGGATTTTAATAAAAAATATTACATATTGTGCCTTTAATATTAATATGTAAAGATTTTTTGTGACACTTTAAACCATGATGAATTTAGTTAAGATTTGTTTTGTTGATCTTGCATGAGATTCTAAACATATCTGTTTGCAATACTGTAATGAATTACTGTAGTAAAAAAAAAAAGAAAAAAAAAAAATCCCTCCTCGCTCAGCCACCCTTACTTCAATAAAGCAACTATTACAGAACTGAATTAGGTTAAGATAGAATTTATTTTTAATTGAATGTTCAAAAGGTGTTTTAAGCACATAAAAGCTTGAAAATGAAACTAATTCTAAGCAGTGAATCAATGTCATCTGAGGTTTTGTGCGAGTCTGTTGAGCTCCTGTGAGAGGCCAGTGACTGTGTCGAGGATCCTCTGTCTATCAGAGTCCACCAGACGGCCTCCACAGCGCTGGAAAAACTTGTCCGGGTGCCAGAGGGTCTGCTGCCGACGGAGCACCTTTCGGAAAGTGGATAAATCAGATCGGTCAGCACCATGCAACATAACGCCCACCATGTCCTCCAGCGACCCACGGGGAGCGGGCCACGGTATGTCATCATATCCCAGCAGTCCTTCGGGTCCCTTGCTGGAGGAGCCGTGAAATGTGGCGGCACAGCGCTCCTCATAGCGCTTCTTCCTCCCCTGCCGTGTCTCCTCCTCCTTACGAGCGGCACGCTGCAGGTACTCCTCGTGCTCCCGCTCCAGGCGGGCTCTCAGCTCCCTACGGCTCTTCTCATCTTCCTCCGTCTCCTTCCGCCCCTTTGACTTCTTGTGTCCTAAGGAAGCCGCTTGCCTCTGTTCTCTGGCCCTTTGCTTAGTAAAATACTCTCGTCTGATCCGATCCGCCCAGTTTCCAAAATCTTCCTCATCTTTCTCATCCCATAAGAAATCACCTGAAGGGAACAGGGACATATTCATAGTACATTATTTGCCTGTGGACCGATCAGTTCACTGACTTGCTCACTTTATCTGATTGGCAGGAGTTACACAAAGATCTGGGAAGGGGGAACAGCCCATGGCTACAGTTTAAAAGTAGCAAAAAAGTGTCAATTCATGATCATTTGTAGTCAAATTAAAGTAATAAAGTAATTAAATATTTATCAATTAATATGTTTGCTAATTTGATTCAAAAATACATTAAATATGCAATTCATACATACATTGACTTAAATACACCTGTACAATTCTTGACAAGAAAATTATTTAAGTATTTTGGCATAATTGTTTAGCACAAACTGTTTAATATTTTACAATATGCCCACAAAATGAAATTCATGTGATGCACCCAAAATGTCTAAAAATAGGAAGTGATGTCATAGAGAAGACCACTGTAGACCTTCATGACTGTGTGTCAAGGTCAATAAGTTCAGATCAGATCATTTCAGCAGGCTGTAAAGTGTCAAGCTGTGCGACTCCCCAGAAACGTAACGATATTATGAATTAATAATAATGTATAATATTTGTTAAATAACACAGTAACACTTTACAATAAGGTTTCCTTTGTTAACTACTTTAGCTAACATGAATTAAGAATAAACAATACCTATACAGCATTTACTATTCTAAATTAACGTTAATTTCAACAATTACTAATAGGCTACATTATTAAAATCAAAAGTTGTGTTTGTCATTAGGTAATGCACTGTGAACTAACATTATCAAACAATGAATGTCTGTATTTTTATTAACTAACATTAACAAAGATTAATACAGTAACAAATGTATAACTCATGGTTAGTTCATGTTAGTTAATACATTAACTAATGTTAACAAATGAGACCTTAATGTAAAGTGTTACCAATAACACTTTTCAAAATATTTCGTAATACCTAAAAACTATTAAATATTATATCTAAGATGTGTACACTACACTCACATGTAAGGAAAATATGTTATTATTTTATACTTTGATGGTTATACCACATGACATTTTTTGTCATTAAATTGAAAATTTTCTTCAAAAAGTTATAAAAGTTTTTTCAAAACCATTAGAAACCAACATACATAGTAAACTTCAAAGAACTTGATACATGTGTTTTAAATTAGATGTTTCCTTTTCTTTAAGTGACACATATAAAGGACTGTGATATGTAGGATAACCAGTCATTTTACAGAATATAATGTAAATAATAGTGCAGGATGTACAAGCTTACCATCATACTGTCCGAATGTCTCAAAAAACTCTTCCTGGCATTCGCCTAACAGCTTCTCTCTCCATTGATGCTCTGGATCAACATACGAGGATTCATTTTTGACATTCCCCTGTTTCAATTAAATTAATATAGAACATATTATAAACTCACATGAAGATGCTTAACTCAACATGACAGCACAATCTGTTCTAAATTTAACTAAACCATTAGTTCATTAATTCTCTATTTTCTCAGCACCTGCTCAGGCTTCATCCACTGGAGGAGGTCATGAGGAGTCACTCCTGCTTTATTGGCAATATCCATGGCTTCTGGACAGTTTTTTCGTAGTGGCACCAACAGGTCATCATAAGCTGCGATTGATAATGTGAACAGCATGAAACACAGATGAAAATACGAGTTTCTTGGTATTAGAGAGCAAGGTCTCATACCTCTTTTGCCATGTTTGAGGGCTCTTTTTGCTGCCAGATGTAGGGGTGTCTCTCCTTTCCGGTCGGTTTGCAGGGGATCTGCTCCATGTTTTAGCAGCAGTCTGAGAATTGCATCATCCCCGTGAGAACAGGCAATGTGTAAAGGACCTCTGTGCTTCTTCCCCTGGGTGAAGTTCAGCTCCAGATCTTCGTGTTTACGAAGGAATGACTTTAACTTCATCAGACTCCCCTCCTCCACATAGCGCAAAACTCTTCTCTGCTTTCTTTTCACCATCGGGACTACATTAAGATTAAGACTATTAAGATCTGGATAACATTATCGCTATGAACTATGGATATATGTATGTATGTAATGCCACATTTGATCATGAGATGTCCTGTCAATGGTTTAATCACGGACATCAACAAACGTTACACGACACCACTGCAGTACGTCTGCGAAACCATTCCGGAGGAACACAATAGTTCCGTTTTTGTTACTCAGGTTTGCACAATAACCAGCAGGTGTCACTGTTTCACAACAAATCTCATTTTTCACTGATAAAATGGTCGGGAATATAATAGTTTTCTAATATTAGGGAGGGAGCAGTGGTGTAGTCTAGTTTTTTGTAGTAAGTATACTGTGATTTTTTCCCTCACAACCTCATACCCACGCGTCCCCATAAGCACCACCACACCCGCTAATGCAAATAGTATGAATCGAATCTAGGCTACATGTGTGTGTTATCAACATGTCAATTTATTATAATCAACACAAGACTTTAACAGCCAATGACATTAACAGCTCTGGACTGATTTTCTACTGTTTAGTGTCACTCACCATCTAACTCAGCCAGTTAAGATCTACATTTAGAAGAAGAAAGAGCTTTATTGCCAGGTATGTTGTTTACACATACTAGGAATTTGTTTTAGTGACAGAAGCTCCACAGTGCAACAGAGTGACAGCGACAAGACACGACACATAATAAAAAGAATAAAATAATAATATACAAATTTACAAGATAGACAAAGTGCAAAAAAAAGCAAAAAACAATATATAATATAGACAATTGTATGTACAGTTATGTGTGCAAATTTGACATTTGAGTAAGTGTTTTAAGTAAATAATGTGTAATAGTGTTGTGTGTTCCGTGTTTGTCAAGTGTTCATGAGATGGATTGCCTGAGGGAAGAAACTGTTCCTGTGTCTGGTCGTCTGGTCATATAAGATAGCCTTATGTTATATGAATATGGTCTCTGGATCATAGGTTTTATCAGCTCGCAAGTTTCAATGCACATTTAAGAGTTAAAGTTGCAACTATTATTACAAAATGCTGAGTTAAAAACAACGCAAGTTGGGTTGAAAATGGAAAAAACCCAGCGATTGGGTTAAATGTTTGCCCAACGTGCTGGGTAGTTTTATTTAACCCAACTATTGTGTCAAAAATTGCTGTATTGCTAGCTTAAAATGAACCCAAAATATGTTGGGAATTTAATATAATAAATTATTTAAAATATAATAATTCAACAATAAACATTTATTAAATTGTTTATTAATAAATGATCACCTTTTGATTATTATTGTTGCCTCTAATTGTCTGATTTTTAATTTCCAACCTATTTTGGGTTCATTTTGGACAGCCAGTCATTTTTAAACAATAGTTGAGTTAATTAAAACTGCCCAGCATGTTAGGCAAAGAACCTAAGTGCTGGGTTAAAAGAACCTAAGTGCTGGGTTTGTCCAATCTCAACCCAGCTTGGGTTGCTTTTAACCCAGCATTTTTAGAGTGTAACAATAATGGAAAGATGAGGATTATCAGTATATCACAATATCACCCTGATTGGACTTTGTTTTCTGTTTTGCACCATTTCCTGCCAGTCTGTCATAGTTATGCATTTCAATTCACTAACTTGAAATTCAATTCAAAATTTGGATATTTCTCAGGTCAGTAGGCTATATGGCAAATTTTCTCAAGAGAAAAAATATCTCAACTAATGCTGTAAAATATACATGGGAATCAGTTACTACATTAATATTGAAGGTTAAAATGAACTGATTTGCATACGAACTTAAACTACACTTAAGGAATTTTTGGTAATAATAAAGTTATAATAGGCCAACTCACTTTAAAATAATTTCTACTCCAATTCGTTTTTTGAAATATAAAACATTTAAATGGTGGCTGTCAACTTGACAGATTTATTCAAACATGCAATAGGCTATATAGGCTATTGAAGAATATAAAAAATTATAATGTAATATGGTGTATATATTTAGCTAAATGCTCCTCTCTAGAATTCATTTTTCTAGCTGACTAATGAGTTTATGGTCACTGAATATGTTTGTTCTGAGGTAACATTAGCCTAAATGTGACGTACGTGACATTGTTTACACGGTGTTTTATTACCGTCTTTCCGCGGTTGAAACACTGATTACGCGAATACACGAAACATGATATGGATTTCCGTAAGTTGAACTGTATCTTTTATCATACCTTCAGAAGTTCATTCATGTTCATTTCGCGCTGTGACTGGTATTAAAGCGGAAGAGAGAATCAGTTCACGTGCGCTTCGCGTTGCCGCTTCTCTTGAACTGATGAGGCGCTACACTGCCATACAAAGCAAAAAGGCAGTAACTACGCAGAGTGCAGAACTGAGAAAAATGACTTACAAGTTATCCTGTCATCCAGCCTAAGTAGTTGTAGGTAGATTATTGGACATGTTGCTGTTATGTTACCTTATATTAGCTTATTCTTTGTACATATCAATCCTCATATTTAATTTGATATCTTACCCCTATTTTGCAGTTACTGTATTATTGCTTTGTATTACTTACCAAAAACGTGACACCATACCAAGAAAAAAGGCAGTAACTACAGATTCTCCAAAAACTATTTTGCCACAACTTGGGCTATGGGTGTCTTAGATACACTGTATTTGAAATAATTGGAACCATTTGTTTTCCTGAAAATGGATATACCAAACCCAAACTAATTTGACCATTTTAGGTCAATATTTTCCACCCGGAAGCTGTTCTGGTGCTGAAACGGCTGCTTAAAGTCTCACATTGCTAAGCTGTATCAAGGTCCAAATGGGGGCCATTTATTTTAGGACCACATTATTATTTGTGAGTATTAGATTAATGTGTGTCTGGGGGTGTTACTGTATCTGTAATGTAGTATTTGCTATACCTACAAATGAAATGCTCTGAAGCAGTGTTTTGAAATCGGCCTTCACTATATAAGTCGTTATTTTGTTTTTTTTTGGAGCACCAAAAATATTCTCGTAGCTTTATAATATTAAAATTGAACCACTGTACTCACATTAACTTATTTAAATATGTTTTTAGTACATTAATGGATCTTGAGAGAGGAAACGTCTTTGCTGGCTATGCAGGCCTCACGGAGCCATCGGATTTCATCAAATATATCTTAATTTGCGTTCCGAAGATTAACAAAGTTCTTACGGGTGTGGAACAGCATGAGGGTGAGTAATAAATAACATTATTTTCATTTTTGGGTGAACTAACCCTTTAATGTGAACAATTATCATACAACATACATGTTTGGTATCGTTTGAAATGTCTCAGTGTGACTGGTACACTGGTCCATCCCCACAGAAGTAAACCAAAAGGTAATAAAGGTTTTAAGAGTTTAGAGATATTTTGCTCTCTGTAGTGGGTGTGCCCCCTTTCACGGGGTATTTTATTAAAATGGCTGTCCCCAAAAAGGTGTAAACTACCCAGTCTGGGACCCTGATTAATGCAAATTCCCATTGTGAACGCATGTTTCCATTTGAAAGAAGTTTCTGTCTTGGTCTGAGTATTTAAAGAGATGTTGCAGGAAGCTCAAGGCGTGATTCATAGCCAGATCAGCCCGTAACGCAGTGTCTTCTAGACACTCAGCCAGTGGCGTAGCGTCTGGGCTTGCAAGGTATGCACGTGCATATGGGCCCGGGCGGATTGGGGGCCCGTTATTACGGGCTTAACCCCAAAGTATACTTCGGGCATCCGCGCACCGTCCGCATCGTGAAATTTTCGTCATTAGGAGGGTTTGCGGACGTCCGCACTCCCCGTCCACGTGCAGCCCAATTTTTGTGATGGCATTGGCACGGACAGTGTGTGTACTGAAAGCAGCCCATGCGAGAGTGAACTGAGTGCTTGAAAACAAAAGTCCACAAGTGCGCAGTGCACACGCCGAACGCGTCTTTCTGCAACCAAATGCTTTCAAAGGCTCCCATGCGCGTCTGTGCGCGAGACAGAACCCGTATAGCCTACTTATGTTCAAAAAATTAAGTAATGTTGTCAATAACTTGCTATAGCCTATCTACAGTATGTTAAATGTAGGCCTACTGAAAATCATTAAGAATATGAATAAATGGACCATAAAATGGTCGCCATGTCTTAGCGATGATCTATTGTATTTGACGGGTATTCGCTTTTCTGGCATTTTTAAAGTGGGTTTCTGAAACTTATGCATGCAGTAATGTAAGTAGTACATAATTTTAAATGAGTCATATTGGTTTTCTCAAAAAACGACTATTTTAAGATACCGCACAACATGTGAATAAATTTAACCTGCACTCACTGGGGTGGATACTCTTTATTCAACGAAATAAAATGCACATAAAACGTGATGGAAAAATTATTTAGAGAAGGAACTTATAATTAAATTATTAGGAATAAAACACGTGCATTAAAAAAGTCTGTGACAGAATAATTAATTCATAACTGGAATAATATTCGGACTCGTCACTGAAATGACGCTATGCTCATTCTGAAATTCCAGCGCCAGAGTCGAATCAGTCGAATTCAAACGTAGACTGTGTTGAAAAGCCGTTTTTTGACATTTTTGAAATAGATCCGCAATGCAAAGTCAAAATTATGGAGGAACGCATATAGTAGACTGCTGTTGTTGTCATTCCTAGAAATGTTTTTTTTTTTGTCTGCATGTTGATGTGATAATATCTTATTCATATTAAGGTATTTCTGAGCATTTGATGTTTTATATCAATAACTGTCAGCTGTTTAATAAGTTACCTACATTTGGTTCTTGACCATAGAAAATTGATAAAATTCAACAATTTGGACATGGAGTCACATTGGGGTCCCAATATCTATGGGATTGAATTATATAGGGCCTTTAAAATGAATATTTCAAAAGGAAAGTTTATTATAATAAGAATCTAGAAGGATATTAAGATATCTTGAATACTTATTGTAATGAAGCGGGACTCAAGGTAAGATCCATATGCAAAGCTTTATTAGAAGTGAGCATGGTCATACAGGCAGGGTCAAATGGGAACAAACAGGAACAGCAAGGGTCAGGCAGAATCGTAGTCAGGATACAGGCAATGGTCAGGACAGGCAGATATCACTCACAGAACAGAATACCAGGGAAGGATCAAAGGCAGGCAGCAACGGGTCTATAACGGGTAACAGGCAGGAACGGGAACAGACAGGTAGACAAGATATAAACGCTCAGAAATGTACACAATGTGAAACAAGACTTCGCAAAGAGGTGGTGTGTGTGTGAGTCTTTTATAGTCCAGATGATAGGCTACAGGTGTATGTGGCAAATGATGATTGGTGTGGAATGTGCATGTGACAGGCAGGGAGGATTATGGGAAGTGTAGTCCAGGAACTGACGGTGATCATGACACTTATAGAGATACAGGCATGACAACTTTAGAAAAAGAATATTTATTACACTCAAACGTATGTTCTATACAATTGAACTAATAAAAAAAATAAAGTTAAATGACTGTTTTTATCCGTTTTGTTTGTTCCATCATTTATATAACAAGTAAATAAATGTAATTATTTAAAAATTATAAACTTTAGGCTTCTGTCTTCTTTTAAATGAAAAATGGCTTTGTGTTTTTCATTAAAATACACCTTGCTTTAATATAAAGTGATTTTTTATTCACAAATATCAATTATTTGAACATATAACACAATAAATCGAAGTATATATTTCACTGCTAAAAGGTCGGAAATATAACAATATAGCTCAAAAAAATGTTTCAATATGTTAGGTTAGTTCATAACTTGCTTGAATATCAGACAAATCATAAACTGGTTTGACAGGATCTTGACAGATCAGCTGAAGGGACTGGAGCAAACATTCAACACCAAACATTCATCACCTGGCTTTTTTTTTTTTTGGCAGCGACTATTTACACTGTGCAAATAGCAATTAGATGCTATTTACACTAAGGGATTCTCCACCTAAAAATGAAAATTCTCTCATTTTTTTTTTTGTCCACATTTTTCACAACTTCCCATTCTTTTTTCCCCTTATTGCTAGTCAAGCAGTGAAGGCTTACATCGCTTCTCTTGTGGCACATTGACTGGAAATTATGTGTGAGGATGATGAAGGATTGCCAGAGGGAGAGGAGGAAGGCTTCATCATCCGGCCCGCTGCTCCAAGAAAGTATCCTTTGTGAAAAGAAAGCCTGCAAAAGCATTGACTTATAATGGGTTAGGTCAGCCTACAATTATGTACAGAAGTCAGCTCAGTTAAATGTGGGTATGGTATTTACAGTTAAAGAATAAGTATGTATAGTTAGAATAGTTCCTGTTAGAATGGGTGTGGGTAGTGAATTGTTACAGTAATTGTTTAAATGTAGTATTCAGAGGGTGATAGTACAAAGTGTGGGTCTGAATAAAGTTAGAGTTAGAGATAAAGGGTTTCCTACCTTTTCAGTCCGGACACAGTTCCCGCATAGGTGCAGATATGTGCGCCCAATCTGCTGCCGACTTATGGCATCAAATGGAGGTATAAGCCATTTGTTACCCTGGATCAATACAGTGAATGTGTCCAGATAAAAGACTGACTCCAATCTAGAACTGTAATAATGTATCTGTTTAAAGGACATTGGGACTCGTCAGGTGGTGCAAAATGTTGTGTCGACATTCAGATTTGTGGGGGAGAGTGTAGGATGGTAAAGAATATAGTGCATAATATGAACCTCCCCCTCACNCCCCCCCCCCTAACCTGTGTAAGTCTGTGTACAACACCCAGAATAATCTTTATTTTTTTATCTTTAATTATAATTTCATTCCATGTGTTCCCATGTCTATTATTGTATAGAACGTTATTGTCACAGGTGAAAAAAAAAAAACTCATTTCTGTATTCTCCAAAAAAGTTTACGCTGTATGTCCTACACCTTCCCTATTCTACTTATGGAAAAATTTTTCGTTCCATAAGTAGAATAGGCAAGGCATAGGACATACAGCGTATGCTTATTGAAGAATACGGAAATGCGGTTTTGGTGGAGGCACTTAGAAGGCAAACGTTTGTTTATATAAAGCATATATTTAGTTGTATTTCTTTAGAAAATGACCGATTGTTTCGCTAGATAAGACCCTTATTCCTCGTCTGGTATCGTTTAAAGCCCTTTGAAGCTGCACTGAAACTGTAATTTTGACCATCAACCATCTGGAGGCCATTGAAGTACACTATAAGGAGAATAATCCTGGAATGTTTTCATCAAAAACTTTAATTACTTTTCGACTGAAGAAAGAAAGACATGAACATCTTGGATGTTGGAATCCAGAGAAATCTCAGTCTGTGTAGGGCAAGGCAGGAAACTTCTGTTGAATGTGTGACCTTTGGCCCCTCAGATGGCATTGCATGAGAATCCGCATTGCTACAGTGTTTAATATAGCCACATGTGCTCGAGAGTTCTTTGGAAAACTGTTGTCACTGAACACACAGTCTGACGCTGCATCAAGAAGTGCAACTTAAATCTCTGTTACGCAAGCAGAAAGTTATATCAATTTTATGCAGAGATGCTGCTGAGTTCTCTGGGCCTGAGCTCATCTCAGATGGTCCAAAAGACATGTGTTCTATGGTCAGATGAGTCAATGTTTCAGCTTGTTTTTGGAAAAAAAAAAGGACCACGTTCTCAGTCCCAAAAAGGAAAGAGACCATAAAGACTTTCATCAGCAACAGGTGCAAAAGCAAACAAATCAGAATCAGAAGAATCAGAATCAGAATGTGCTTTATTCGCCAAGTGTGCACAAACACACAAGGAATTTGTTGTGGTTTTTACAGAAGCTCTTGGTACACACATACAAATGACATGAGAACAGAAACATTTAAATAAGTAAACTAAGAAAATAATAAATAAGTAAAATAAAATAAATAATAATACTAATGTGGTATACATCTGGAACAGAAGACATACAGATTTGTATTGTATATACAGCAGGGTGAATAGTATATATATATTTATATTTACACAAATTTTTACTCTCTCTCAAGTACTGAAAGTGAATACTAAAACGGGTTATTGCTATGTTAGCTGTTTAAGCTGGAGATAGCGTTGGGGAAAAAACTGTTCTTTTGCCTAGATGTTCTAGTGCACAGAGATCTGTAACGTCTGCCTGAGGGCAGAAGCGCAAACAGGTTGTGTCCAGGGTGAGAGGGGTCTGTGATGATGTTACCTGCCCGTTTCTTCACTCTGGCATTGTACAAGTCCTGAAGGTTGGGCAGGTGCATACCAATTATCCTTTCAGCTGTCCTAACAATCCGTTGCAGTCTTCTTATATCTAATTTGCTGGCTGACCCAAACCAAACAGTTATAGAAGTGCACAGAACTGACTCAATAACAGCTGAGTAAAACTGTGTCAGCAGCACCTGTGGCAGGTTGAACTTCCTCAGCTGGCGAAGGAAGTACAGTCTCTGCTGAGCCTTTTTCGCAGTGGGAAACTGCAGTCACAGTGCTGTTCATGATGCTGAGTGGGGGGAGAGCAGGGGGGTTTCTCCTAAAGTCCACTCTCATCTCCACTGTCTTGAGCGTGTTGAGCTCCAGGTTGTTAAGACTGCACCAAACAGCCAGCTGTTCAACCTCCAGTCTGTAAGCAGACTCGTCTTCGTCCCGGATAAGGCCTATGACTGTGGTGTCGTCTGCGAACTTCAGGAGCTTGACAGAGGGGTCTTTAGAGGTGCAGTCGTTGGTGTAGAGGGAGAAGAGCAGTGGGGAGAGCACACAACCCTGAGGAGCTCCAGTGCTGATGGTGCGGGTGCTGGATGTGAGTTTTCCCAGCCTCACTAGCTGCTGCCTATCTGTCAGGAAGCTGGTGATCCACTGACAGATGGAGGTGGGTACAGAGAGCTGGGTCAGTTTATTCAGGAGGGTATCCGGGATTATGGTGTTGAAAGCTGAACTGAAGTCCACAAACAGGACCCTTGCATAAGTTCCTGGTTTGTCCAGATGTTGTAGGATATAATGCAGTCCCATATTGACTGCATCATCCACAGACCTGTTTGCACGATAAGCAAACTGCGGGGGGTCCAGCAGGGGTCCAGTGATGTCCTTCAGGTAGGCCAGCACCAGTCTCTCAAATGACTTCATGACCACAGACGTCAAAGCAACAGGTCTGTAGTCATTTAGTCCTGTGATTTTTGGTTTCTTGGGTACAGGGATGATGGTGATGATTGTCTACACAGGTGACATGCTCATCTATTCCCGAAATCTGTCTGAGCATCGCCAACATGTGGAGCATGCTCTTCAGCATCTTCATGAGCATCACCTATATCTGAAGCTAGAAAAATGCGAGTTCCACACACCCTCTGTCCAATTCCTGGGGCACATCATTGACCAGCATGGCATACAAATGGACCAGAAGAAGGTGGAAACTATCTAGAACTGGAGACCATAAAAGAGTTACAGAGATTTCTGGGATTCGCTTACTTCTATCGTCGCTTCTTCAAGAACTACAGTTTTCTCAGTTCACCTCTCACTTCTCTCCTGAAAAACTGGACCAAGTCTCTGTCCTGGATACCATCTGCCACCAGCTCCTTCGAAAGCTTGAAAACAGCATTTGTCTCCACTCCAGTCCTCCGTAATCCCAATCCAGAATTGCCGTTTGTCTTTGAGGTAGATGCATCCATCACTGAAGTTGAAGTGGTGCTCTTACAGTGGCAGGGTGATCCTCCACGCCTCCATCCATGCACCTTCTACTCAAAGAAACTATCCCTGTCCAAGGGAAACTACGATATCAGTAATCGTGAGCTCTTGGCTGTCAAGCTTGCCCTGGAAGAGTGGAGATATTGGCTGGAGGGAGCAAATCACCAGTTTGAAGTCATGAATGACCACAGAAACCTAGAATACCTAGATGAAGCTAAACAACTCAACCCCCATCAAGCCCGATGGGCTTTATTCTTCAGCAGATTTGACTTTTTAGTCACATGCCGACCTTGAAGTAAGAACTGTAAAGCTGATGCCATCAACGACCAAATCCGTCAAGCCACTCTCACCGAACCTGCTCCACCGGAAGGTCCTGAGGGGCGTATCTACGTGCCATCAACATGTTGCCTGCCCCTCATGGGCTCAGCTCACACCTCTCCAGGCTCTGGACATCCAGGTAGTCAGCGAACTCTCTCGTTCCTTAACCAACGCTACTGGTTGCCGTCTATGACCCAGGACATCTCCCGGTATGTCAAAGGGTGCTCAGTCTGTGCCATCACCAACACTCCCCATTGACTACTTGAAGGAAAATTGGTTCCTTTACCCATACCTCAATGTCCCTGGTCACACCTGGGCATAAATTTTACGACTGATCTTCCTCCTTCCAATTCCAACACCTGCATCTTTGTCATCGTCAATCGATTCTCCAAGTCAAGCAAACTGATCCCTCTGAAAGGACTCCCAACAGCATTCGAGGCAGCTGAAGCTCTGTTTTAACATGTTTTCATCACTTCGGTCTCGCTTAGGGCTGGACGGTTAATCGTAAAAGTAATCAAAACCAAAATTCAGAACCTCTAACAGACATAATTGTCCCATGTCGGTTATTTCATTTTTTTAATCCTGTTAATACTTCCCCCTTAAAAACATACTACCGCGTGTGTAGCCACGTGACTCCACCCTGTGACTCCGCCCCGTCCAGTCAGTGGCATAAAAGCAACATGGAGGTGAACGCCGGTTCAACACATAGTGATGGCGCGCGAGCGGTGAGCCTTGCGTCTTCACTAAACTTTGTCAGTTGTATTAGTTCTAAGGTTTGCCAGTTTGGACATTCAAGCAATTTTAGACGATTGGATGTATATTATTTAGAGCTACCATGCTTGCGCAGCTACATTGTGGCACGAACACTCATACAAACAGTAGATGTGCAAAACGTGAAGATTGCGCACACAGAGAGGAACGCAAAAACTAGTTGTCAGTGCCGTCCTGTGATTTATCACTAAAGTAGCTTAGAAACTCAAAACTTATTATAGCATATATTTTTCTACTTTTGAAGGAACTATTTACAACCCACAGCTCCACAATTAATAGAGAGACGGTATGACTAATTCACACACGCAATCACTTACGTACTGGTACTGTGTTAATTTATCTTTATCTGATTTACAACGAGCAGAAATCTGTAAGAGATCCCCAAGAGAACCAGGTGAAAAAGTTAAACCGGACTCTTTTGCAGATGCTGAGGACCCAGGTGAAAAAAACTGCACTAAAATACAATTTATTTCAGTACACTTAGTACACTTCCATAATGTACTTAAAGTGCTCTATTTTCATGCACTAATTCTGTACTTAATATACTAAAAAAAAAATGTTTAGTACTTCTTAAGATAATCTAAAGAACATCTAAGTGTACTCAACTGTGCTATTTTGAGACACCATGAATATGAATATAATTCACTTACGAATTATTTAAAATATAAGAATAATATATGATTAATATATGCAAAATTTATTTTATACATTAAAGCTGCAGTCCGCAACTTTTTTGGGTTAAAAATGATCCAAAATCAATTTTTGAGCAAGTATATAACTAGCCAGTGTTCAAAACCATCTCATTATCTTAGCTCGATTCACAACGGTAAGCTTGTAATAATGTTTTATAATAAGAGCGACATGGCGGATTTCTGCGGGAAATTTAAGCATGCAGCAGTTCCTCTGTGCGTCATTACGTCACGTCCGTAAATAGAAAGAAGGAGTTCAGGCAATTCGGTTGGGTGAGGATGCTACTGGTAGCGGCACATTTATAGCCTGTTCTCACAGCAGCTGAAATAATTAAACTTATCATTTTGATGGCGGATTGTAATCCAGAAAGGTCCAAATGACAATCATCAGTGACAACTGGAGATTCACCCGTAGTCAAAAGCAAAAGACTTCGGACTGCGGAGTGGCTGCAGAAACTGAAATCTACAGGTAACGCTAATACACACTACATACACCGTCACGCAGTGCTGATGTTGTAAACATTTACAAATTGAGAACAATATAACAATAATAATAATTTGCACGGTTTGACGTGATCCGAGCTAAGCGATCGTTAGATTTAATCATCATTGGCAGCGCGATTTATTGTAGGCCTAATGCTTTTTTCCTCAGTGTGGCAGACATGTTACTTACTTGTTCAGATGATATTTTCCAGTGAAATTCTTATACTGGTCATACTTTCAAGACGTAAAATCTGTGATTCTGAAGTTCAGTATCCATACCGGTGCGGTGACTGACAACAAGCATTAGATTCATCCGAGCTAACGAGCTGTGCCGAGGCACAACGCACGTACAGATAACTGTTCCACGTATGACTGCAATCGTATGTTTCAAACAAGAGATGGCGACAAAGAGGAAAAAGGGCGGACTGCAGCTTTAAAATAATTCATTTCAAATGTATTGTAACTATGTTAATATTCCCTTTATATAATATACAGTGCTCAGTGTAAATGAGTACACCCCCTTTGAAAAGTAACATTTTAAACAATATCTCAATGAACACAAATACAATTTCCAAAATGTTGACAAGGCAAGTTTAATATAACATCTGTTTAACTTATAACATGAAAGTAAGGTTAATAATATAACTTAGATTACACATTTTTCATTTTTCCTTAAATTAGGGTGATGCAAAAATGAGTACACCCCACTGAAAGTCTCTTGAGCAAAAAAGTCTCTGGAGTGTTTTGGATAATTATTTCTACATTTATTTATTTCTACATTTCTTTGTCTGTATGCTAATGAGAAGGGAGTCATCAGCAATCGAGCTCAGAGTGGGGTTGCTGATACAGCATACAGACAAAGAAATGTAGAAATAGAGTGGTGCAGGTATGACATCACTTTGTAGGCCAAAACGCGGAAGCGAGTTAGCATTTTAGCACTTCTGGTTCCATCGTGCTGATGTCAATGGGTTTTTTGAATGGGATTTTGGTTAAATGGCTGAAATAAGGTCTGTGGTGAACACAAGTTCAAGACACTTTCACGTTTTATTCTACAACATAAAATACATCAGTATTACCCCACTCATGATTTTTTTTTAAGCTGTCATGTGTCTTGAAAAAGGTGGTTGCTAACAAGTGGCTAAATGGGACTACAGAGGCTGTCTGCAATATTAAACGTCATCACAACAAACAGGTGAGCTCAATCCGCTTTTACAGCCTCATTATGCTCACAATTGTGCTCTCATAATCTTGTCTAACTCAAACGTTCTGGGAAAATGTTTTTAGATTAAAAACTGAAAGAGTTGTTGGAAGCCTTAGTGATGGTGACGTTGAAGTTGAGCGACCGTGCTGAAGTCTGTTTTAGCCTACCTTTAGCTTTTTACTTCTGGCGACTGCATTTATGCTTTAAATTTCATAAAAGTTGTGTCATTCTGTCAAAATTATCTTGATGGACAAAACGTATCATAAACCTTTGTTGATCACAGAGCTTGTTTTTTGCGATAATCCAAAAGCCTATGGAAAAATCCTTTTGGGAACCAGTGTGATGCTAACTGCCGGTTGGCCTACAAAGTGACGTCATACCTGCACCACTCTATAAATAAATGTGGAAATAAATAAATGTAGACATAAATACAAATATACATAAAATAAATGTGGAAAAAAATAAAAGTCCAAAAAATAAATGCATAAATAAATAAATGATAAATAATGAAATGTGAACATAACCTGCACACGGAGAAGACCACAACAGCCCTGAATGTCAGTTGGAGACCTTTACAACTAGACGAGCCACGGAGAAAGAATCTACATACTTCTCACTGTCATACTGTCGAAGAATCTAGATACTTCACCTTCATCTGATTAGACTAGGGGAAAATATACTACAGGAAATTATCTGTGGATACAGATAATGAACATCTATAGACACAGGGAAATACCGGTTATCTTCTTTACTGGTTACTGACTTTCATCTTGTCTGTATTTTACAACAAACAAGTTGAGTGTTTGATAGAGATTGAGTCAGAGATTGTCTGTGTTTTCCTGTATCTCCCCCAAACACATTTTGGCTATATAAATGATCCCTCAACAGCATTTGCAAACATTGGATGCAAGTTTCTGTATCTCAGAAGAGGAGAAACCACACTGACTGCTGAATTCTGATCTATCAAGACAAGGTTATCTTCACTTAATTACTGTTATTTTAATATTGATTATGTTTTACTCACTTACATAAATGATTTCTGGTTATGAACAGAGCGATGAAGCTGTATCATAGCGTCCTGCTACTCTTCAGCTGCCAGTTCATTCACACTCTGGGTAAGCTACTACATGGAAATATACATATATTAAAATACATTCGCTTTTTTTTTTTAAATATAAAAGTGCTTAATTCATTTTTAAAAGTGTATATTTGTACTTATTATTTTGAACCATGTTTTCACAGATTTAAACTGTGACATTGTTTGTGGCACCCTGAAGCAGATAGATGCCGGGGCAGGCTCAGTGGTTGGAGTGAACGATCAAAATGAAGTCTTCGTCCTGAATAATAACGTCTTCACAAAGGTCTTTGCATCTCTAAAACACTTCAGTGTTGGTCCTGCTGGTCAATTTGGGGTGGATACAGCAAACAACATCTTCAAGGTGCGGGGTGGCAGCCTTGTGCAGATTGGAGGTGAAGAGTTACAGAAATAATAAGATATGTTTAATCTGTTATTAATGTACGTGATTTTAGTTTGGTGACATTGTTTTAAAATCACAGTACCAATGACATCAGCTTATTGTCATTCTGGTAGCACTTTATTTTACAGTCCTGTTCTGCATGTACATACTTTGTACTTATTATACTGTAGAAATTACAATAACTGGGTTATAACTAGGTACTAACCCTGAACCTACCCCTAAACATAACCTTAACCCATGTAGTTACCTTATATTTCCTTAACCCATGTATTTAACTTGTATTACCAGTACTTTATTGGGTACTTCCTCTATGCTTTCACTTCCTTTTAATCCCTCCCTATTCTTATGCTACTCTAAGCAATGTAACTGAAACTTGTGTTGTGAGCACTTCTTGTGTCTATTTGCCTCTTCACGATGACTCGCTTGTTGTATTCCTCACTTGTAAGTTGCTTTGGATAAAAGCATCTGCAAAATGAATACATTTAAATGTACACTGTAAGTGCATAGACTGTAAAAGAAAGCGTAACCGTTATTCTTCCATTTAAACTGACTAATCTTTCATCCAAACTGTTGCTTGTACTGTTAGGCCTTCTCAAACAGGTGGATGCTGGAGGAAATCAGAACACTGCAGGTGTCAATATGTATGATGACATATTCTGTTTAAATATGGATGCTAACAACAAATTGCCATCCAGCTCTGTTCCTTGGGCTCATATTGGTGGAAAGCTGAAGTATTACAGCTGTGGCCCGTACAGCTGTTGGGGAGTGAACAGCAATGACCAAATCTTCATCATGAAGGTAATTTCACAGTGTTAAATACAGGGGCTTGAGTACAAGTTCAAATAGGTTTTTAAAAGTACAACAATAAAGTAGTCATCACGCAAGCATTTGATTTTATGACAAAACTAAAGAAATAAAGAAACTGGTGTGGAAGCAGCAAACAATTTCTTGATGTGACAATACTGCTGACTGGTTTGTGTTTCTTTCGGTCTTGTGCAGGATGTGTCTGGTAATGCCTGTTCCGGGTCCGGCTCCTTTGTGAATATTCCTGGACTTCTGTCCATGATTGAAGTAGCAACTGATGGCAATGTCTTTGGTGTCAATGCTCAAGGGTCCTTATTCCAAAGGTGAACGGAACAGTCATCATTTAATAAAACTTTTTATGAACAAAGTGATTCATTTTTCAAGAATAACTTTCACATATAAATCAAATACTGCATTCAAGAAACCATAATTTTGCAGAACTGGCGTCTCTTAGTCCAACTCCGCTGGCACAGACTGGATCCCGATGGTTGCCTGTCCCAATGGCCACAAGCACGTGAGCTTTGACCTGGGATTGCTGTGGGTCGTCTGTGTTGATGGATCCATCCGCAGGTGTACTTTATAGTCTGTCATGCAGCACTGAAGCAACAGAGGAGCTCAATCATTAACTGAAATCTCAAAGTAATCAGATATTAACAGAAAACTATAAAAGCTTGATTAATGTTAATTTTTCTTTTCTTCTCTTTTTCTTGCTGTTGAATCAATAAAAGCACTATGATAGCATCTTATCAGCGTTGTGTCTCTTGTATCATTTAGTTCAGTAGTTCTCAAACTGGAGGTCCAGCATTACAGTGGAATTTACACTGTTTACATTTTAATCAAATTGTTCATGCTTTATATCTAATGTCTGATTAGAATTTTAATATGTTTATGCATCTATAAAAGCCCACATTTTTAGAAATGCAGAAAGTTATTAGTCAAGGATTCAAACTATGGCAACTTGTGTTTGTGCAGCTTCAAGAGAGCAGACATTCATGTGTTGAACTTCACTTATGTTCTTTCTTTATCTCTGAATGTAAATATATAACATTAGTTTCAATTATTTTTCAATTATTTTTAATAAAAAAAATAAGGTAAAACAACATGGTGAACAACATGGACATAATGCCACAATGTGTTTAATGTTGAAATATTGTTTAAACACTCAGAAAAAAGGGTACAATTTTGTACTATAGAAGGTACAAACCATTGTCTCTGGGGCAGTAACTTTTAAGAGGACAGAATTGTACCTTGATATAAAGGAACAAATTTGTACCATTCCAGTTTGTACCTTAAAGGACATGATTTGTACCATGGGGAACCAAAATGTAACATTTGGTCTTTAAAACTTGTTGATACAATATTGTACCTTCATCAAAGGTACAAGGTCAACAAGCCAGTCTGTACCTTAACTGTGACAAATATGTTCCTTCAAAAACTATTAAAAGCCATTTTCCTATTGAATAACATGCACATTCAGCAACTGTAAATACATATCAAATACACATAAGTGGTTAAACAAACACTGTTCCAGCTTACAGTAAAATGTTTTGTGTAAATACATCTTTCCAGTTTACAATAAAGACTTCAAAAATTAACATATCACATAGTATCACTTTAAAAAAAACAAACAAAAAAAAAAACCATTTTGCTGCAAAACATTTCACAATACAATTACACAGTCAGAAAAGAAATACAATTACACTATTAAAGCTGCAAGCAGCTATGAAAGGGCCCTCACATCCGGGCTCACCGGCACCCGTTGGTCTTAGGAAAACAGTGAACAGAAGGTGACATGCATGTAAGCCAGAAAATACAGGAGAATTAAGTCATTTCAAAGTGGCACACTTTCTGCTGCCAACAGGTGGCGCTTTAACTGTAACTAAATATTGCCATGTAGATGTCTTCAGGCCAGGACTATTATTAAACGTGAAGTTTGGAGCAGACTTGACATTGTATGTCTGAGTTACAACAACTTCCTGTTTCATGACGTTATTCGCATACATTAGCACTTAGCCAAGTGTTGCATGATTTAAAGGTGCAATATGTAATATTTTTGCAGTAAAATATCCAAAAACCACTAGGCCAGTGTTATATATTTTGTTCACTTGAGTACTTACAATATCCCAAATGTTTTCAACTATTTGTAAATCGTGAGAAAATTGCAATTTTAACTAAGGCGCCGGGACGTGTGAGGAGTCGCCTGTCAATTGCGTCATACCCGCGTTACCCTCGGTTTCCGGTTTTATTTTGTAGAAACCATGGGAACACCAAAAACGCTTTAATATATGACACGTTTTAATAGACATAATTATTTGTATTAACAGTAATACATAATTTTCTCCATCATGCAATACGTTTTAAAATTATTTCCATGCCATTTATCAACACAAGCCATCCAATATTTAATATGATATTCTAAAATCGATCTAAGCACGAAGGGCGCTTAATAAAAATTTTGTAGGTGGCGCTATCGAGCCATTTTGGCACACCTAATTCTGAAACCCATATCAGACGTAGATTTTCACCACTTTTGACGCATGTGCAAAGTTTCATGAGTTTTTGAGCATGTTTAGGCCCTCAAAATGCAATTAATTTCGGAGAAGAAGAATAACTAACTGAGCAATTACAATACCATCGGTGCTCGGGCCCTAAAAATGTACTCCAAAATGTACTTCACCTCAACTGCTCAGCAAATTTCAGATCCCTCCATTTCCCATCCCAAGATTCTCTTCTCACTGATGACCTGTATCCAGTCAGACCTTCCCAAAATCTGCAGTGGGATATGGTGTGGCTGGTTCATCCTGAACAAAATGAAGAATCAGTATTAGAAAAGACAGAAGTAAATTGATTAAATTTATACACTGACTAGTTACAACTGTTCCTCTAGACTTAATGTAGAATACAGTGGCAAGAAAAAGTATGTGAACCACTTGCAGAATCTGTGAAAATGAGAATTATTTTAATAAAATAAGAGAGATCATACAAAATGCATGTTATTTTTTGTTTAGTACTGTCATAGAAGATGTTTGCATTTACTTCACAAGACAAAACAATAGCTGAATTTATTAAAATAACCCCATTCATAAGTATGTGAACCATTGATTCTCAATACTGTGTGTGGTTACCTCGATGATCCTCGACTGTTTTTTTGTTTTGTGATGGTTGTTCATGAGTCTCTTGTTTGTCCTGAGCAGTTAAACTGAGATCTGTTCTTCAGAAAAATCCTCCAGGTCCTGCAGATTCTTCAGTTTTCAAGCATTTTTGCATATTTGAACCCTTTTCAGCAGTGACTGTATGATTTTAAGATCCATCTTTTCACACTGAAGACAATTGAGGGACTCGAACTCAACTATTAAAAAAGGTTCAAACATTCACTGATGCTCCAGAAGGAAATACGATGCATTAAGAGCTGGGGGGTGAAAACTTTTGAATTCAACTATCAAGGTAAATTGTACTTAATTCTTTTTCCGGGAAACATGCATGTATCTTCTGTTGCTTCCGAAGGGCAGTACTAAATGTAAAACAATGATATTTAAATAAAATAAGAAAAATTGTGACATCTTCATCCTGTTCAAAAGTTTCACACCCAGACTCTTAATGCGTCGTGTTTCATTGTGGAGCATTAGGGAATGTTTGAACCTTTTTTAATAGTTGTGTTTGAGTCCCTCAATTGTCCTCAGTATGAAAACACGGATCTCAAAATCATTCAGTCACTGCTGGAAAGGGTTCAAATATGCAAAAATGCTTGAAAACTGAAGAACCTGCAGGACCTGGAGGATTTTTCTGAAGAACAGATCTCAGTTTAACTGCTCAGGACAGACAAGAGACTCATGAAGAACCATCACAAAACAAAAAAATAGTCATAGATCATCCGGGTAACCACACACAGTATTAAGAATCAATGGTTCACATACTTTTGAATAGGGTAATTTTAATAAATTCAGCTATTGTTTTGTCTTGTGAACTAAATGTAAACATCTTTTATGTAAAATATCTTACTCAGGACAGTACTAAACAAAAAATAACATGCATTTTGTATTATCTCTCTTATTTCATTAAAATTATTCACATTTTCACAGATTCTGCAAGTGGTTCACATACTTTTTCTTGCCACTGTATTTATTATCTTACTATTTTTTCTTTGAATATAACACCTGTCAGACTGTGACAATTAGACACTTTCTCCATAAATGTCACCAGAAGTAAATTAAATTAATTTCATTAATTGCTCACCCTCATGTCATTCCACACAGGCAAGACCTTCGCTCATCTTTGAAACACAAATGAAGATATTTTTGAGGAAATCCGAGAGCTTTCTGTCCCTCCATAAGCATCAACGCAACTTACACGTTCAAGGCCCAGAACGGTAGGAGAGACATTGTTAAAGTAATCCATGCAACTCCAGTGGTTTAAAGTAGAACACAAATGATGATTTATAACTCCAACCGTTGCCGTCTGTCAGTCGTATAATGCGTGTCAATGGTAACACAATCTATAAGAGTCAAAAAAACATGCATAGACAAATCCAAATTAAACCCTGTGGCTCATGACAGCTCACTGATGTCCCGAGTGCAAGACATCACTTCCGTTGTCAGAGTGGGATCAGACCTCACTAACCAAGTGCTGAACGCAGTTGGACATAGTGGTGTAGTATTAGAGGTAAAAATTTTTATAAATACTGTTCGATCGTTTCGTGTCTTGGGACATCAGTGTGCCGTCATGAGCCGCAGGGTTTAATTTGGATTTGTCTATGCATATTTTTTTTTTTACTCTTATAGAATGTGTTACCATTGACATGCATTATACAGCTGACAGACAGCAACGGTTGGAGTTAAAAATCATCATTTGTGTTCTACTGAAGAAACAAAGTCACCTACATCTTGGATGCCCTGGGGGTAAGCAGATAAACATCAAATTTTCAACTATCCCTTTAAAGGGGACCTATTATACCCCATTTTACAAGATGTAAAATAAGTCTCTGATGTCCCCAGAGTGTGTATGTGAACATTTAAATCAAAATACCCCACAGATAATTTTGTTAAAATTGGTTGAGCAAAAACACGCCGTTTCAGTGTGGGACCTTTAAATGCAAATGAGCTGCTGCGCTATGCCTAAGAGGGCGGAGCTTCGAGATCTGATTCTCCAGTGTCAGGAAGGATTCAGTCAGAACGCACTATAATGTCAGAAACTGCGAATACATTCTGCATGGAGATAGAACAGGTATAGTTTAGTTCAATTACGGTTATAACTTATATTGTCTTCTTCCACTATATTAGTACAAGCTTGTTGTACCAGACCCCATCCGAATGATGACCAAAACTTTACAGATTAGTTTATGATGTTTATTGTACTTCACACAAAAGATGAAGCGTCCGTTTTCACTCTAGAAAATCACAGTAAGAGCTTAATAAAACAGTGCAAGTGTGCATTAAAATATTATCCATAAACTCTCTCTCCCTGCATTATCATCAACATACACAGTGAAGTACACAGAAACACTCGTTACAACTAACAGTAAACAAATATATAAAGACCTTATGCCTTTTCGGGTGGTGCTTAATAAATTGGTAAACTTTATATCCGTAAATCAACTCCGATGAACTGTAATAAAGTGCTCTTTTCCAGTATCACTCTGGAGACTGTAAGCTGGATCACGAACAGTTTACTGATCAATCCTTGAGTAACACATTTTCAGCTCAACCTCTGTTTTTTATTGTCCCTTTGTACTGACATTCGTTCACAAAGCAGTTCAGTGTGAAATGATTCGCGCAGACATAAACGGATTTTGGTAGAGTAGAGGGAGCATTTTCTTCGAAAACAAAATTAATCCACCTCGTCTTCAGCAGCTCAGATTTCAGGAGTAAATGGAAAGAGCTATGTGGATTGATCCATCCAGCTACAGAACACCGAAAATGCTTGGGAGACATTCTCATCAGTGCAGCAATGGCGGACTGTGTAAACTGGCTGTGAACTCGCTCTGGGCGGTTCTATGTTAAAACGACAGTGTCTCTCAACATTCGTGGGCGGGGCCTGTGGCTAATGTGATGTCACTCTGCCAGGGATCTGGAAACGGCTTGTTCTGAGACACTGCTTATGATTTATGGGGATTAAAAAAAAAGAGGAGTGGTTTGATTTTTTATCATTACAGGGTGGTTGTATACACACACTGCCAACACACATTTATAGCCAAACACCATGCAAAAGTTAATTGTGCATAATAGGTCCCTTTTAACCTCAATTTTAGGAAGCGACGTGAGTGCTTTGTTTGAAAAAACAAAAACAAAACATAATTTACCACTTTATGTACAAAACATTGATCTGCACTGCACTTTCTCAAGAGCCCCACAACGCATGCATGTTGAGAGCTGATGCTGTCACATGAATGCACTTTGGATAAATTATATTGTAAATAAAGTGCAAAATAACAAACAAAGCACTTACATCTCTTCATGAAATTGAGGTTAAATTGAGGTGACATTGACAAAACAATGTCTTTCTTCTGGAACTTGAATGTGTAAATTGCATTGCTGCCTATGAAGGGACAGAAAGCTTTTGGATTTCATCAAAAATATCTTAATTTGTGTTCCGAAGATGAACTAAGGTCTTATGGGTGTGGAAAAACATGAGGGTGAGTTTTCAGTTTTCATTTTCGGGTGAACTAAACCTTTAAGGAATCTTGGAAACATCTTAAATCAGTAACAGCATGCATTCAGCAATGTTCCTGAAATAACTGAAATGCAGATAAGAAAAGAAGAGTTTATTCAAATTAAGGTTATTTCTTGTTTGCCATTGTCACACAGGGCTTATAAGCCTGACAGTAAATGTTAATGTAAATGTTGATACAAACCCCTAATACTTTCATCCATTGTTGAAACACAGATGAGGATATTTTTAAATAAAACCTGATAGATTTCGGTCTCTCCATTGAAAGTCTGTTGAACCAAAAATTTGATGCTTCAAAAAGTTCATGAATTTTTTTAAAAATAAATTCACTTGAATTGAGTGATTTAATACAAATCTTCTGAACAGACAGGATTACTTAACATGACAGACAGATTTCATTTAGGCATTTATGCACACAGAAATATTGATGAGTGAACAAAGTTTATAGTATTAATTTTTGGCAAAAGAAAGCTCAAGCATGCTTGCATGATGCATACCCTAGTGAAAAAAAAGTATACTAAGTATACTCGTAGCATGACTAATTATTAGTATATTTCAAGTGTGTTAATGATTAGTTCATTTAAAGTGTGCTATTTTGAAACAACTAATTTTGTACTAAGTATATTTAAGTTGAAATTAAGTAGTATTAAAATACAACTTTAAGTATATTAGGTATACTTTTGTGTGCTAAATTGGAACAACTTCAAGTATACTTAGTACACTTTAAGTATATATCTGTGTAGGGACTAATTACATGCTTATTAGTGATATTAAAGTGTACTTAATTTGTGTTATAAGTATACTTTATTTGTGTTAAAAGTATATTTTTTGTTATAGTATACGTTGTATTATAAGTATACTTTATTTCTGTTATAGGTATACTTTTATTTGTGTTATAAGTATACTTTATTTCTGTTATGAGTACACTTTATTTGTGATTTAAGTACATAAATAATTACAAGTGTCTTCAGAAAACACAAGCAATATACAATGAATATATTATTTTACAGGTAATAGTATACTGTATGCTCAGTACCTTTGGCTTATTCCAAATATTAAACATTACACACTTTGCAGTCAATAACAATACACTTTGTTATTACTTATACTTTGTATAATATAGTCAACATTTGAAGCGGATCAAAACCTTTAATCAAAGTTGTCCTAACTTTTTTGATCCACTTCAAATGTTCACTACTGTACTTTGAATTACATAATCTCACACAAAGTTGTGATACTATTTAAATAAAGTTTAACACATTTTCCCAAAGTTGAATGCATTTGTTTTCAAGGCCATTAAAATAAAATGTAACAACATCACTAATGAAGAGACATATTCCATTAACAAATCCAATAGTTTTAATTTAAACTTAACATAGATTCAGCAAAACGTTCTGATGATCTTCTCATTGTGTCTGATGGCACAATGATGACCGCAGAGACTCGTGAAGAACAGCATCTGTTGACAGAATATACCAAAGATATAAGACAGCATGTTCAACTTTATTGTGGCGAGCAGGGCGGGCGAGAGCCGTGAGGGAACGGCGCGAGGCCGGTGACGCGAGTGTTAATGATCGTCACCTGTGAGGCGCACCGGCCTCGAGTCCCTCACGGAGGAGCTCCGGAGGCATAAAAGGAGGAGCGACGACAGTGAACGGACGAGAGAGGACCAGGCCTGGACTTTATTTTATGTTTTATTATGTTTGTGTGGCCGGCAGACGTCCGCGAGGGTCTGCCGGCATTACTTTCGTTTTGTTGGTTTATTTATATACTAAAGTTTTGTTTGAACGTTCGCCGGTTCCCGCCTCCTTCTTCCCACGTAATGCCGGCAGACCCTCGCGGACGTCTGCCGGCCACACAAACATAATAAAACATAAAATAAAGTCCAGGCCTGGTCCTCTCTCGTCCGTTCACTGTCGTCGCTCCTCCTTTTATGCCTCCGGAGCTCCTCCGTGAGGGACTCGAGGCCGGTGCGCCTCACAGGTGACGATCATTAACACTCGCGTCACCGGCCTCGCGCCGTTCCCTCACGGCTCTCGCCCGCCCTGCTCGCCACATTTATATTCACGTTTACAATAGTCTGTCTAAATCCTACATTGAACCAATACTATTTCCGAACAGTAAATGAGGATTAGCAGCAGGGAACTGTATCAGAATGGCATGTATTGTTTTCGGTACATAGTCAAGCATACAACACTTTATGAATTAATATCGTACAGAATCTGGGCCGATTTGACCAATCATATGAATGTTTTGGTGCTGCATACAAACATGTGCCATAAACCACCACACAAAAATTCAAAAAGGAGACATCAAGCCGAAATATCGCTCTCCGTTTGTTAAAGAAAATAAAATAAAATTTGTTAGCTGGTAGACTACAACTCACCTCCAAATAGCAGCACTTTTCTCCGGTTCTTTCAGGATCGCGTAGGGTAGGCCATTAGATTAGCCGGTTGTCGTTGCCATCAAGGTCAGTCTGCGTGAAGGCCTCATTAATTTCTATAGGGTCTACTATTATAGTTCTACCATTTGGATCTTCAATGAAGTTTATAGACCTTTCCGTTTGTTGTTGTTTAATGTGCCATGCTAAAAGTTTTCCAGGTTTTTCCTCCTGGTCATAGTAGGACTGTTTAAGTCTCATTAAGTTAATAGCTGCTTTGTTAGCTGACAATTCATTGTACTGTGATCTAAGTTGTTAGGTTTGTTATTGTAGAGATCTGTTTCAAGTTATTTAAATGCCTTAGATGCCTCCCATCTTATGCTAGCAGATGTTTGAGTATTATCTAAACCTGATCATTTATCTCTTACTGGATCTAATGTACAGTTAAAGTCGCAGCTATTATGCATTGCATTGAGATTTGAGACATTCAGAAACAAATTATTATAGAATTTAGGGTCATCCTCATTTGGGCCATACACATTCATCAGATTTATATTTTCAAATAATAGCATACCCTGGACTATGATATATTTACCAGCAGGGTCCTTGATCATATTTTTGATTTGTAGTAGTACAGATTTATGAATTAATGTCATAACCCCTCTAGCAAAAAAAATATATTTTTGATTGCAAGAATTTTATCCTGTTTGTCTTGTTTAACCTTTATAATTTAGTTTAAACCCCTACAGTTCCATGAGGTAACTTTCACCTTCAAACTACTAGACATATAGTTATACACAGGTGCTGGTCATATAATTAGAATAGCATCAAAAAGTTGATTTATTTCACTAATTCCATTCAAAAAGTGAAACTTGTACATTATATTCATTCATTACACACAGACTGATATATTTCAAATGTTTATTTCTTTTAATTTTGATGATTATAACTGACAACTAAAATCCCGAATTCAGTATCTCAGAAAATTAGAATATTACTTAAGACCAATACAAAGAAAGTATGAACATGAAAAGTATGAGCATGTACAGCACTCAATACTTAGTTGGGGCTCCTTTTGCCTGAATTACTGCAGCAATGCGGCGTGGCATGGAGTCGATCAGTCTGTGGCACTGCTCAGGTGTTATGAGAGCCCAGGTTGCTCTGATAGTGGCCTTCAGCTCTTCTGCATTGTTGGGTCTGGCATATCGCATCTTCCTCTTCACAATACCCCATAGATTTTCTATGGGGTTAAGGTCAGGCGAGTTTGCTGGCCAATTAAGAACAGGGATACCATGGTCCTTAAACCAGGTACTGGTAGCTTTGGCACTGTGTGCAGGTGCCAAGTCCTGTTGGAAAATGAAATCTGCATCTCCATAAAGTTGGTCAGCAGCAGGAAGCATGAAGTGCTCTAAAACTTCCTGGTATACGGCTGCGTTGACCTTGGACCTCAGAAAACACAGTGGACCAACACCAGCAGATGACATGGCACCCCAAACCATCACTGACTGTGGAAACTTTACACTGGACCTCAAGCAACGTGGATTGTGTGCCTCTCCTCTCTTCCTCCAGACTCTGGGACCCTGATTTCCAAAGGAAATGCAAAATTTACTTTCATCAGAGAACATAACTTTGGACCACTCAGCAGCAGTCCAGTCCTTTTTGTCTTTAGCCCAGGCGAGACGCTTCTGACGCTGTCTGTTGTTCAAGAGTGGCTTGACACAAGGAATGCGACAGCTGAAACCCATGTCTTGCATACGTCTGTGCGTAGTGGTTCTTGAAGCACTGACTCCAGCTGTAGTCCACTCTTTGTGAATCTCCCCCACATTTTTGAATGGGTTTTGTTTCACAATCCTCTTCAGGGTGCGGTTAGCCCTATTGCTTGTACACTTTTTTCTACCACATCTTTTCCTTCCCTTCGCCTCTCTATTAATGTGCTTGGACACAGAGCTCTGTAAACAGCCAGCCTCTTTTGCAATGACCTTTTGTGTCTTGCCCTCCTTGTGCAAGGTGTCAATGGTCATCTTTTGGACAACTGTCAAGTCAGCAGTCTTCCCCATGATTGTGTAGCCTACAGAACTAGACTGAGAGACCATTTAAAGGCCTTTGAAGGTGTTTTGAGTTAATTAGCTGATTAGAGTGTGGCACCAGGTGTCTTCAATATTGAACCTTTTCACAATATTCTAATTTTCTGAGATACTGAATTTGGGATTTTCCTTAGTTGTCAGTTATAATCATCAAAATTAAAAGAAATAAACATTTGAAATATATCAGTCTGTGTGTAATAAATGAATATAATATACAAGTTTCACTTTTTGAATGGAATTAGTGAAATAAATCAACTTTTTGATGATATTCTAATTATATGACCAGCACTTATATAATATATAACCTTAAGATTTGTTTTGATAAAATAAAATACATTGGTGGAAACACACCCGTATACAACAAGAAAAAGAAAAGAAAGAAAGAAAAAGGGAGAAAAAGAAACAAAAGGGAAAAAAAGAAAGAAAAACAAAACAAGATTTAGATGTAGTCATTTAGCAGACGCTTTTCACCAAATCGACTTACAAATGAGAGTAGTAGAAGCAATCAAATCAACATGAGTACAACAGTATGTAAGTGTCAAGTCACAGTTTCATCAGCAAAGTGCTCGTAGCAAGTTTTTTTTAAATATATATACAAATAGATGGAGAAAGAGAATAGAAATCGAAAAAAGAAAAGTAAAATATTAATAAAAAGTAAGTGCTAATATTACTGGGTCAAGTGTTGATGAAAAAGATATGTCTTTAGCAGTTTTTTGAAAATGGCTAAAGACTCAGCTGCTCGGATAGAGCGTGGTAGGTCATTCCACCAGCCGGGAACAGACCAGGAGAAGGTCAGATTGAAGAGAGGTGTGACATGCGCTCTCTTCAGTTTGTTAAAAACCAGTCTTGCTGCAGCAAAGTCTACAACTGGATCAGTTGTAGAGGCTTGACTGTGCATGCTGGAAGGCCTGCCAAGAGAGCATTACAATAGTCCAGTCTGGATAGAACAAGAGCTTGGACAATAATTTGTGTGGAATGCTCCGATAGGAAGGGCCTAACCTTCAGCAAGGCAAATCTGCAGGACCATGATCTGTGAAGCTTAAACAATCATCCATCACCATTCCAAGGTTCCTGGCTGTCCTGGGAGGAGTTATGGTTGACAACCCAAGTTGAATGGAAAGGTTATGATGAAGTGTTGGGTTGGCACTGACCACAAGCAGTTCCGTTTTTGCAAGGTTGAGTTGAAGGTGGTGGTCCTTCATCCAGGCAGAAATGGCTGTCAGGCAGGCTGCGATGCAACCAGCAACCGTCAGATCATCTGGTTGGAATGAGAAGTAGAGTTGTGTGTCATCAGCATAACTATTGCCACGATTCTGCCGATACAATACGAATCACGATACAGGGGTTACGATACGATATATTGTGATATATTGCGATATTGTAAGAAAGGCGATATATTGCAATATTTCTTGTTTTTTTTTAGAAAGATCTAATTTTAGAAAAAACGGTCATAAAGAACACACAACCATATGCATAAAACCTGACAAGCAACTTTATTTTATTTAATCAATACAGTATCATTTGCACTAATATCACTAATCACTATTTTGTGCAATCTACTGTAAGTAAAGGGAAAATAGTTAAGTGACTGCAGGATTCTTTATGTACATATGTTTTAAAGGGGACCTATTATGCCCCATTTTACAAGATGTAAAATAAGTCTCTGATGTCCCCAGAGTGTGTATGTGAAGTTTTAGCTCAATATACCCCACAGATAATTTTTTATAGCATGTTAAAATTGCCACTTTTAGTGGTTGAGCAAAAGCGCGCCGTTGTGTGGTTCCTTTAAATGCAAATGAGCTGCTGTGCTCGGCCTAAGAGGGCGGAGCTTCAAGAGCTGATTCTCTGGGCCCGGTTTTTCAAAAGGTTTAATCCGGATAAAATTGATCCGGATTTAGTAATCCTTTTTTTGCGATCCGTGATCACGTAATCCAGCTTACTTTTGGAGCCAGTTTTTTAAAGCAACATCGGATTGGATCAATCTGATCCGGATAGGAACTTTTCAGGATCACCAAATCTGGATTTCCAATGCTCTACGGAGGCCCTAAAGGGACATGTTGATAGAAAGAATATGGGTTTTGAATTAAATATATTTTTGTAGGATATCTACAGCTGTTTAGGGATTGTTTTATGGCACCAAAATTTCTTTTTACTTTAGAGTAGGTTACCGAAAGGCTAAATATGTAGACTAATGTCTGCATTTAATTTATTACTTTAACAGTTAAACTGATCAAGAGCAAGATAAAAATGTGTATGTATATTACATGATAAAAAATTTTGTATTTTTTGACTAGTTTTAAAGTTTTACTACATTTTCCTCCTGGAATCCACCTTGAAATCCTACCCCCTGTTGGGATCAGGATAATCCTGTTTTTTTGGATCAAAGTGATCCAAATCTACAAAAAAGTTCTGAAAAACCCAAACTTAAGGTTTGATCCAGATCAAAACCAAGATTGGATTACGTGATCTAATCCGATTATGTAATCCGTTTTTTCTTTTGAAAAACACATTTTCAAGATTTGATCCAATCCGTTATCCAAAATTCTAGTGGATTACTTTTGAAAAACCGGGCCCTGGTGTCAGGAGTCAGTCAGGACGCACTATAATGTCAGAAACTGTGAATATATGCTTCATGGAGATAGAACAGGTATAGTTTAGTTCAATTACGGGTATAATTTATATTGTCTTCTTGTTTTTATCCACTATATTACTACAAGCCTGTTGAACCGTCCGAATGACGGCCAAAACTATACAGATGAGTTTTATGACGTTTATTGTACTTCACACAAAAGATGAAGCGTCTGTTTTCACTCTAGCAAATCACTGTAAGATCTAGAGTGTGATTCTATATCTAGTAGTAGATTTAATGCAAGGACTTGAAATCAATCATTCTTTTGATGAAACTTAGTCATTGTGGAGAGGGCAGTTCATGGTTGCATAGCAACGACAGATGCCAAGGGAGCACAAGCGCTATGGAAAGAAGGAGAAAACGGCGCGGCCGCTAATGTGACGCGATTTGTGAATGGCCCTTTAGAACAGCGACTTTTCTTTGCATAATCAGACACCTAGCGTTTCCATTAAACTCCACGAAAAAAAACTACAAAGTCCATCTTCCTTGAAACTGTATGTGTTCCTCATCCACTTTCCTTTCCAGTTTGGAAAAAACACATTTCATTCGCACAGCCAAACAACAAATAAACTAAAAGCCCCGAACCAGCTCTCATCAAATCTGCCTGCATGCTTTTTTTTAGAATCATGTCATTCTTTTGAATATGGAATATGGTATGAGACAACTAAAGAATAATAATAATAATTCAGCGGGCCGGATTATGTTTTAGTTTTGAGATAAGTTGCGGCCGGGTGGAGGGTGAGGGCGGGCCGTAAATGGCCCGCGGGCTGGGAGTATGAGGCTACGTTTACACGTGGGCGGCTATTTTCATAAACGGACATTTCAACCTCTCCGGTTTCAAAAATAACATCGTGCACACATGTCAGTTTTTCAGAAAAGTGTTCATTTACACGTACCCGTGTATATATGCCGTCAAGAGCATGCCAAACCTGTAGGTGGCGGTGTAACGAGAAGCTCAAGCCCACGTAAGCCAATCAGAATCCCGAAAAATAGCAACGAATCACTTCCTCTTCCTCTGAACGCTTCCATGATCACATGTAAACATAGGTCGCACTTTTGACGAGCTCTGGCGCATACTGTGACGTTGGCTGCCTAAACACCCGTTTGTCTCAGTTTACATACAAACGTGCAAACAAAGATTTTAAAAATCGCCACTCTGGCCGGAGTTTTTAGAAAGACTCGTTTTCAGAGGTTCTGAATTCTCCGTTTGCGTGTAAACGAAGGGCGCAAATGAAGGGAAATGTCTCAGTTTTTCAAAATAACCATGTACGTGTATAAGGGGCCTGAGACCACTGCCTTATGCCTTTTCGGGTGGTGCTTAATAAACTGGTAAACTTTATATCCGTAAATTAACTCCGATGAACTGTAATAAATTGCTCTCACCTTCATTTCTGCCATAGCCTATCCAGTATCACTCTGAAGACTGTAAGATGGATCACAAACAGTTTTTTCTTGTAGATCCTTGAGTAGCATATTTTAGCACAGTCTCTGTTTTGTATTATCCCTTTGTATTGATATTCGTACACAAAGCAGTCCGGTGTGATTCGCGCAGACATAAACAAATTTCGGCAGAACTGAGGAAGCATTTTCCTGGAAAACCAAGTTAATCCACCTCGTCTTCAGCAGCTCAGATTTAGGGAGTAAATGGAGAGAGCTATGTGGATTAATCCATCCAGCTACAGAACACCTAAAACGCTTGGGAGACATTCTGGTCAGTGCAGCAATGGCGGACTCGCTGTGAACATGTTCAAACGGCAGTGTCAAACATGTTCAAACATGTTCTATGTTCAAACGGCAGTGTCTGTCAACATTCGTGGGCGGGGCCTGTGGCTTTTGTGATGTCACACTGCCAGGGATCTGGAAACGGCTTGTTCTGAGACACTGCTTATGATTTATGGGGATTAAAAAAAAGGAGTGGGTGGATTTTGTACACACACTGCCAACACACATTTATGTCCAAACACCATGCAAAAGTGAATTTTGCATAATAGGTCCCCTTTAAAGGTTCACAGTATAGCAGTTTTTAATTTCTAAAATATTTAACAACAGAAAGTGCATAGTCCATTTCATGACTGAATGACTGTTTTATATGTAATACTGTAAAGCTGTTTGCTTTAAAGCAGTATTGTATAAAGTGCTATTTAAAGTACTGAACTACAGAGCTGGTCCAACCATATCCACATCGCTATGATCAGATGCTTTCTTTCTGCTGCCACTGCTGTCAGTTTTGTTGTGTGTTTATTTTGTTACTGAGAGGAAAACATGCAGTAGCCTACATATTACATATTCTATTGAAACGCTTCTCAGCAGCGCAGATGACGTCAGGATGTTAAGCGAGCTCTCAGATTCAATGCGTTTCCTGAGTATTTGGATTTTAACATGACTCTTGTCGATTAGTGGCTTCTTTATAGCTGAAGCCAAAATGAGTCCACACTTTTGAAGTTGCTCGTGCCAGTCTCAGGGCTTCAGTAACAGAGCAGGGCAGTCTCAGTTGAGTGGCCAGTCTTGAAGCCAGACTGGTTGTTGTCAAGGAGGTTGTTCTGTGTGAGATAAGTAGACAGTTGGTTGAACACAACTCTCTCAAGTGTCTTTGCAATGAATGGAAGAAGGGATACCGGTTTGTAGCTTTCTAAAAGGGCTGGATTCATAGTGGGTTTCTTAAGCAGTAGGGTAATCCTAGCCTGCTTAAAGGCTGTGGGAAACGTACCTGTGTGAAGAGAAGAATTGATCATGTGAGTGAGTGCAGGTACAAATGAGGAGGAGATGGCCAGGGGCCTCATTTATAAAACTTTGCGTAGATTTCATCCTAAAAGTGTACGTACGTGCAAAAGCTAGATTCTGCTTACGCACAAAAAAATTCAGATTTATAAAACCATGCGTACGCCAGAACCTGCACACAAATCCCTTTATAGTCAGCGGAAGATTGTGCGTACGTGCATCTCTACCCTGTCTCCTCCCCGAAATCACCATATATGGAGCTTACGACGCCTAGTTTTACTATGCATAACCTCATCTGCATATAATTTCCAGGCATATTCCCATCCATGTGACACCATGGTTAAAGGTACAAGACATTGGAAAAAATTAGATATGGACTATAAATGCTGTTTGTGCAATACACTACATTGATTAAAAAAAAATCATCCAATATTCTCTTTATGTTTTAGAATAAATATCAAAATATCCATGAAATTGTATAAAATACTTCAGATAAAGGTTTTAATTAGTTGATTCATTCATTTCCACTAGCCAAATAGTATTTTAATTGTTTTAAACAATTCAAATCAAATTTATGCAGTTTTGCTGATAAGGTGAACATATCTTTTAGGAAGTTTAAAGGCTATTTTTAGTGGAAACAGATAGGCCTACTTATTTATTGCAGTGTCAATAAAAATTGTCTGTCTCGGCGCATCACTGAAGTATTTTAAAAAGGAAATGTGCAAATCTGACGTTTTCCTCAAATTATATCCTTCAAATACAGTGGTAATTGTTTGAAGATCCTTCAAACGACATCAACACCTCCTGCAGCTGCGGTTGTACAGTAAGATATTATCATTGGACCTATCTGGACAACGGACCGTTCGACCACCGAATCCAGCAGTGTTTGCCATAATCGAAGTTAAGAGTGCATCACTAATCGTCGTTCTCGCTAAAATATTTTGTCATAACATCTGCAGTTTAGTTTAAAGAGGAATTATTGTGCTCCTAGCGCTCCTCGCTGTCATGAAAGCAGCGTGTCACGGGAAAAGTGATCGAAACATCTACTATCTAAATTCATATAATTTTTGTTTAACTTCTGCGTAATGTTATTTCAGTGCTTATCCCCATTTGTGAAAGTGTAATATTAATGTAAATGTGTATATCAAAATCAAAAAGTGAGTTTCCATGTGAGTTTAAATCATTCTTTTTTTTGTTTAAACTGTTATTGTGAGCATGCACTGTATTTATGATTACGGCTCATAATGTGGATTTAAAGTAGTTTTCCATCATCTGCCGTCAGTCCCTCAGCTCACCATTGGTGTCACCAAACTGCTCTGTCTCCAAAATGTTCGTACGCATGGGTCAGAGTTTGCGTGGAAGTGCGCAAATTTTCCCGTCAAGTTTGTTTTTATAAATCACAACTTATGCGTCGGAAGTGGCGTACGCACTTTCAGGGCCTGTTTTGTGTGTACGCAAAGTTTTATAAATGAGGCCCCTGAAGAAGATGAGTGGGAATAGGGTCAAGTGGACAGGTAGTAGGGTGATTGGAAAGGATTAGTTTGGAAACATCTGCCTCAGAGAGCATAGAGAAGGAGGGGAGAATTTGTGTGTTTTCCATTAAGATGTATGGGGGAAATTTTGAGTTTCTATATAATTTCCATATGATTTTACTTATATGCTTATGGTTAAATGATTTTGTTCTTCTCAAAAGTGCTTAAGTATGCATTCTTAGGGTGACAAGTGGAAAAACACTTAAGTGGTAGTGTCACAGCAGCTCCTATAGCTGCTGATGGCTTGGATATACAATGCACGCTTTACGCACACCAAAGTCCTCTTGTAGTCGATCTTAACTTTTTGATTACTTTGAGCATAATGCAAACATGGTTACATGATGATAGTGGACATCCAAGGTGTGGCTTCTATTGTTTGTGTGTGTGGTAAAAAACTGTACGTGTTCCCCTCCACCAAGCCAACTAAAAGCGTCGAGCAGGAGCTTCGCGTAAGCAGCAGTGAACCGGGGGTTTCGGCGCCGAGTCTATTTTGGCTGCGCTGCTGACGCTCAATTAAAGTGAAAGCACACTTTTTATGGACAAAATAAAGATATTTCACACAAAAAGTGTTCAAAATGCACAGAATAAGCATGTCTAATGTGTTTTAACGAGAATTTGAGTATGACAGAAAAGAAAATTAAGAATCAAAAATAATTATACAAGATTTACCCATTTAAACTTGTTTTTAATTATTCAGTTTGGGTTAAAGTATGGTGTATTATAAAAAACTAAAGTAAACTACCCAGGAAATATGATATATAAACATTATTTTAGTTAAACACAGAGATAATATATATATATATAGGCTGCAGCATACACAAACCAAACCCGAGTTTGCTGGCTTTTTTCGCCGAGTTTGCGGTCTTGTAAACATGTGCACGTGGCAGATGATGTAAAACACAAAGCTTACCTCATTCGTGTGAAGTGAAGTGAAGTGAAGTGAAGTGAAGTGAAGTGACATGTGGCCAAGTATGGTGACCCATACTCGGAATTTGTGCTCTGCATTTAACCCATCCAAGTGCACACACACAGCAGTGAACACACACACCGTGAACACACACCCGGAGCAGTGGGCAGCCATTGCTGCGGCGCCCGGGGAGCAGTTGGGGGTACGGTGCCTTGCTCAAGGGTCTCACCTCAGTCGTGGTATTGAGGGTGGAGAGAGCGCTGGACATTCACTCCCCTCACCGACAATCCCTGCCGGACCTGAAACTCGAACCCATGACCTTTGGGTTACAAGTCCGACTCTCTATCCATTAGGCCACAACTGCCCCCAGTGTGCAGCAATGGATGACACAAGCCTTTCATTTATTTATTTTTATTTATTTATTTACATTTATAAGAATGTTGTCCATGTTAACAAACTTTCAAGACTCAAGTTTATAAAAACAAATTTATAGCTGTCTTTGTAAAGAAATGCTCACTTTATAAGAAGCTTTGAGCCGCTGCTGTGACGCTGTAGTTATGCTCACATGCTGCTCACGCTTGCAGTGTGTGAAACAGGCGTTACTCTACGTGTAAGAAACACATGTTTAAAAACCCTCTGTGCACACACTGCCCCCACCTGGTGACAGCCCGAAATACATCCACAACACTGGCTCCTACACACGGCCCCATAATTGTTGTTGTGTAACTACAATTATCTTTAAATTTTTCAAAAGGAGCCAAAAAAAGGGTGTATGTGCACTTCTTCTTTGAAGATCAGTCCTTTGTATCTTCAAACAACAGGCAGATTTTGGAAACAGGTCTGTCCAGTAATCCTGTTTTTGTCTTCAATCGTACAGACCGAACAAATCCCTTTTGGTCAGGATATGTCTGAGTGATTCTGCCTAATGACCAGGAACCACGTGGAGCAGTTGGATCCATGATGACCACTATATCACCAACAGCAAAGTTTCTACATGGTTTTATCCATTTTTGTCGTTCCTGAAGCAATGGAAGATACTCCCTCATCCACTTTTTCCAAAAGAGATCAAACAGATATTGGACTTGTCACCATCTACGTCTGATATACAAATCACTTTCTTGAAATAGTCCTGGTGGAAGAAATGGTTTTGTTCTTAAGGGGGGACACTACAGGCAAAAACACTGTTTTTTCAGGCACCTGTCAATTTTGAGATTTTGCACTTTTTGGCTTTTCATAAAGTGTTTTTCAGACTGGTGGAAAGAAAACATTCAAAATACACTTTTAAGTGTATGTTTTATAGCACTTTATCTATTTGCGTCTATAGATTTCAATTACAGTAAATATCTTTAAATAGCCTGGATGCCAGCTGAACTTAGCCCCGCCCACAACATTTTGAGGTCGGGGAGTTCGGTCTGGACTCGATCCGTAGAGGAGTAATTATGCCCGAACAGAAACTGTTCGGACCAATCACATTGTCAGGGCGATGATTGACAGATTATCACCAGAAACGTAATCAGCCACATCATCAAAGAGCGCTTGGGTTAAATTAGTTTAGAACAATGATGGCTGGTGTTGAAGAACCTGAAGAACTGAGATGTGTAGATTCCGCCATCGCGTCCGTTATAGAAGATATCGACAGATAGAGAATTATCGGAGAATTTGATCGTATATGCATTTACCTTTAATACTTCTCTCAAAAATTAAGCTTGCGTTGGCAAGTACTCTGTGTATACTTAAATTCTTTTTACAACACCGGCAAAGATTGTTTACGCTCATCTTCTACTAGTTCCAGCATGTGTGCAGTTGAGTTCTGTTGACAACTATGCGTCGCTCAACACACGTCACTTACTCTGTAGCTCTGATTGGTTGTAGGTCTATCCAATTGAGGTCTTTCCTGGATCGGTTGAAATACGCCCCCATAATCAAAGCCCAACGGAGCAGTATCAGACTCATATTCAAACTAGAATTGAGTATGACCACGTCAGGCTAATCTTTAAAGGCCATTTTCTCAAAATGAGATTTTTTCTCCTGCTCTAGTCAGAAATCTTCACTTCAGCAGAACTTACATACACCAAACTTTACAGTTTTATTCCTATCTATATTCTAAAGGTATTTACAGAGGAATTTGTTGATATATATAATTTGCCTGATTATATACCACATTTTATTACTAAAACAAATGGTGAAAATATATATTTTTTCTGGCTGTTGATAGTATTTTCTGATTTATGGAGTGATAAAAAGAGATATCCAAAATTCCCTCTGTAAAAACCTTTGAATTTAATATGTCCAAAAAATTAAATGAGAAATTTGAACCTGACGTCATCCAATATTCAGATTTTTGTTCAAGAAATGTATGCAAATTAGTGCATATTTAATTAGATAACGCCTCATTTGCATTTTTAAACATAACATTTTAGAAAACTTGTAATACAAACATTTTTAGCAATTTTTAATGTAATCAATCAGCTGAAGTAGTATGGTGATATCTATTAGTTAATTTTTTTACCCTATTCACCTGGGGTGTCTCGCGTCAACAGCAAAATATGACTGGGCGTGAGAGCTTCCAAGTCGTTTGGATCATCAGAAAGCTTTGTGATCGGGCGATCATTAAGAATAGCTTTGGCTTCACAAAGAAGAGTGTGAAAGCTCTTATCATCCAAGCATTGTTGTCGAAGAGTGGAGTACAACAATTTCTTTACAAGACGAATGGGCCTTTCCCACACGCTAGAGGTCTACAAAGAGTACCCGAGACCAGAGGACCCGGGACCCGTACGGGTTCGGGTCTATATTTTAAATGGTCAGACGGGTCCAGGTCGGGTCCCAATCTATTACTTCGGTTCCCGGGTCTGTTTAACATTGTGTGTTTATCCGAGCCGATCTGATTCGGAGATCACCAGGCCATGTTGAGAGTAAGTCAGCGCTGTGCTTGTCCAGAATTGTTCAATCAGATATTGAATACGGCGCCAACGCTTGGTACCATACACGTCCTCTCTTACAAATTCCCCTGGAGGCGGAAGAGCAGTCTTTGACTTCATTTGAATCAGACGATTAGGTGTTAAAGGCTCAAGGGAATTAGGATCATTTATTCCATCAACTGTTAAAGGACGGCTGTTAACAATGGACATGGCTTCATACAAGAGTGTTCTGAGAGAGGCATCATCAAGTCTTCCCATGCTTTGAGCCAATGTAACATTCAATACATTTCGGATGGTACGCATCTGGCGCTCCCAAACACCGCCAGCATGACTTGCTGATGGAGAATTAAAGACAAATTCACATTGCTTCTCAGCCAAGAATGTCTGCAAAGCATGATCAGTACATTGTTTTAATGCTTCCTTTAACTAATTTCTGGCTGCGATGAAGTTTCTGCCTTGATCGCAATAGAGTTGACACACAGCTCCTCTTAGGCTAATAAAGCACAGCAAGGCATTAATAAAAGAGTCTGTGGAAAGATCTTCCAGCATTTCAAGGTGGACAGCTCGGGAATAAAAACAAGTGAATATCAGACCGTACCTCTTGTACTCTTTACGATTCCTTTTAACAATAAATGGTCCGAAACAATCCATTCCACAATACGTAAATGGAGCGGATGCTTCAACTCGCTCTTTAGGAAGCTCCACCATACGCTGTTCTTCAACTGGACGCCTCACTCTTCTGCATTGCACACAGCTGTTTATCAACTTAGCAACCAACTTGCCACAGCCAATAATCCAAAAGCCATTTGCTCTGAGCTCCATCTGAGTTTGGCTTTTACCTTGATGGCATATTTGAGAATGGTAATGTAGCAAAATAAGTTGAGTGATATGACTATCCTTTGGCAGAATGAACGGGTGCTTAAATTCTTCACTGAGAGATGAATACTTAAGTCGTCCACCAACACAAAGTATACCCTCTTTCAAAACTGGATCAAGAATGACAAGAGGATTAGAATGAGGAAGACTTTCTTCGGCTTGAAGCACCTTTATCTCTCGACTGAATGCCAGCTGTTGGACAAGCTTTATTACCGCCTGGGCAGCACTCTCGCGCTCTTTGGCTGTCACAACATCAGGACTCTTACTTTTAGACCCCAATCTCTTAATTCTTGCGACTACTTTAAGAAGTGTTGTCCAAGATGAAAACCTTGACAAACGATCAAGAATTTCTGCACAGTCATTACTTCTTGCAACAAGAACTTTAGCAGCTTTAACCTCTGGATCACCAACCAATAAGTCGATAGTTGGAATGTATTCCTCATAGATTTCCTCCTTCCACAAGAATTCAGGACCTGACAGCCAGTTTTGTTGACAAGATATCAGAAGCACAAAGTCCCCTAGAGGCATAATCGGCAGGATTTTCATAACGCCACTGTATCAACATAACGCCAATGATTCAGATTGGTGTTCTCTCTTATCAACTGAACTCTGTTTGCAACGAACACATGAAACCGTCGTGCTTCATTATTGATATATGCAAGAACAACTTGAGAATCAGTCCAAAAGAACTCTTCATCAATCGTAGTATGAAGCTCTGATTTCAGCAGAACACTCAATCTGGCTGCTGTCACAGCAGCTGAAAGTTCCAGACGAGGAATACTTGTGACTTTAGATGGGGCAACTCTAGCCTTAGCCATGATGAGACTACAGTGGACTCTATTTTCTTCATTCCTGTATCTCAGGTAAGAACACGCACCATATCCTATACTGCTGGCGTCTGAAAAGTGGTGCAATTCTGTTCTCACAGCCTTGCCAAAATCTTGTGGATGATAGCACCGTGGAATTGAGACCTCCCTCAATCTTTGAAGACCCATCTTCCATTCCTCCCACCGTGGGTACAAATCTTCAGGAAGCAAGTCATCCCAACCAATGCTTCTGCGGCACAACTCCTGCAGAATAAACTTTCCATTTAAAATGAATGGAGCCGCAAACCCCAAGGGATCGTACAAAAAAGCTATGACTGACAGGATGCCACGGCGTGTATCGGGCTTATCTTTCAAGTTTATGTTGAAACTGAAGCTGTCACTTCTGATTTGCCAACGAATGCCCAGGCAAATTCCACAAGGGCTGAATCTGGATTAAGATCAAGATGTTCTACACTTGTTGCTCTTTCGGATGGATTTACACAGCAAAGAGCTTCACTCTCATTTGAATTGAACTTATGAAGTCGTAAGCCTCCTCTTTTGCATAGTTCTATGCTTCAACTATCAATTCAGATGCTTCTTTGATCGTAGGAACACTCACGAGCCCATCATCAACGTAAAAGTTGTTTTCCACAAATGAAGCTGCGTTAGTATAACATGTCTTTTGAGCAAATGGCTCATTCTCACCACCTATAACAACTTCAAAAGGAGCCAAAGCGGAAGGACAGTTATATCCAATTAGCAGTCCTACATCACAATCTTGAAGTGATGGCAATTTATTTGCAAGATGTTTGAGATGAGGCCATTGCAAGGCTGTAGCTCCAGTTGGTATACAAGACATGTCAACAGGAATGAAGTCACGTGTATATGTTTGCTGCAGCATTATGTGTTTTTCAAAATGAAAATCTCGGACTCGCAGCCCACGCACACTTTGGCTAGCTATTATTGTGTCTGTAGCAGTCAGTGTACTGAACTTCAATTGCAAAGGTTGAGAATGTACATTCAGCGCTCGAACAAGATCTTCCAAAACAAAGCTTGAATCACTTTGCGTATCAAGGAGAGCGTATGTAAGTATTTCTTTCTGGGGTTCATTTACAGATGACAAGAAGACTGGTACAATACTAGAGGTGGCAGAAGCGTTACGAATTCGTGCATGAGACAAAACTCTATGGACTTCCTGACCAGTTTCTACTTCTGAGGAGGTAGAAACTCGATTTACTTCTTCCCCAAACCTCCTCTCTCTCTCCTCATGTAAACAGGTTGGATGACGTCGGCCACACTTTCCACAAATGTGTCGTGTTCTACAATCTTTAGTAAAATGTCCTTTCCGTAAACATCCAAAACACAGATGATGTTGATGTATAAATGTCCTTTTATCTTCCATTGGCTTAGAAGCAAAGACTGAACATTTTGAAATGCCGTGAAGCTCTTCTTTGCAAACAAGACATGGAAGCTTTGGCTTAGGAACAAGGAGACTGTCTACAGTCTTAGATATATGGCGTTTCCTTTGAGCACTAGTACTAAAGGCCTTTGCTCTTTTAGGCAACTTCTCATCTGATGGTCCAGAGCAGTGGTTCTCAACCAGTGGGGCGCGAGTAGGCTACAAAAAAAACCTGAAAAAAAAAAATTTGCATTTTTTTTTATCACTAAACTACTGTCATAAAAAAGTTATAGTTTTGTATATACATAACTCCTGAATAAAAATTAAAATGTGTTTGGACTGATTAAAAAAAAAAAGTTTTGAACAAATTTGATTGGTTTATTGATAGTGAGCGCAAATGCAGGGGCACATTCAAGCTCAAACCGGTGCGCAACGTTTTGCTACGGTTTCCGGGTTGAACGACATGTTTCCTGGAAACGGTGTGCAACGGTGTGCAACGGGTTTGAGATACGTTTTCTCTTGTTTGGTGGGTGTGTCAAAAAAGTTAGCCCAATCAGCGGCAACATGTATATAAACCACGCGGTATTAAAGAGACAGCTTTGTACTTTGACAGCACAATGGATATTAATGTAACATAAAATACTATACTATATATATATATTTTGCTATTGTATTGTGAAGTAACACTTTAATAAACTTTTCTATACTATTCTGATTATATAATGGTAAATATTACAATAGCACAACAGTGACCAGCAATAATGATAAGCCTAATACTCACAATAAAAATAATATAGATCATAACACAGTGATAAATGATATATATAGATAAAGAAGTGGATTATCCTTGACCTGAAATTTTGTCTTTTCATGCTGAAATGCAAGGCAAATGTTGTATCACAATAATTAGAAGTTTCCACAAATCCCTTCACTCGATTGGGATGTTCTCTTTTATTCTGGACGGCAAGGACAGTGACTATAATATTGAGCGTATTTTGCAGTATTAAACATGTATTTATATCGATATCATCAGGCTCCGAAAATTTTTCAAAAAGAACACAGAGAATGGCCTTCTCAGCTGCCATAGTTGCAACGCTTGCGTCATCACAACAGGGTGTTCAACGCGCCACCGTTTCCGTTTAAAAAACGTTTTGCAACGTTTTGTCGGGGCTGAACGCAGCCCAGGTGATAAGCGGTTTTATTAAGCGAGTCATTGAGTCGTTCATTCACGATTCGTTCAAACGGCCGATTCATCAAGAATGAGACAGATGTTTGTGAATGGGTCATTGAATCGTCAGGTCGTGTGATGTATGTCGCTGAACTGTATTCAAATGTTATAAATATAAAACCACCAAATTTTGAAATTTAACTGCAGTATGTCAATTTAGTTTATTTGTGTGTGCTGCGCTCATAGACTTTAGAAAACGGCGCTCAATTGTTTTTCTCCTCGAGAAGCTGAGCAAGCCTCAAAAGTTTAAGGTCCTTGCACCCTAACTGAGTCCGAAACTGTCTTATTCGTTTTTTCATATTCGTCATTTGGTGGCTCTCAATTGTCAAAAACACCCCTCAAAATATTTGCTACGGATGCGAAAAATGCAGAAAATCGAACCATCCTAATTAATTTTTATGACGGACGGAAGTTTCAGAGGCTGCAAACATATAAAACGTGAGGTCGTATTTATATACAGGTCCTTCTCAAAAAATTAGCATATTGTGATAAAGTTCATTATTTTCCATAATGTAATGATAAAAATTAAACTTTCATATATTTTAGATTCATTGCACACCAACTGAAATATTTCAGGTCTTTTATTGTTTTAATACTGATGATTTTGGCATACAGCTCATGAAAACCCAAAATTCCTATCTCAAAAAATTAGCATATCATGAAAAGGTTCTCTAAACGAGCTATTAACCTAATCATCTGAATCAACTAATTAACTCTAAACACCTTAAAAACTCCCAGCCCACGCCTTAAAAACTCCCAGCCCAGGGCCGTCGCCAGAACATATAGAATGGGGGGGCATTCGGTTTTCATAGGGGGGCACACATTTTTATAATCTGAGAAACAGACGTTCGCCAAAATAATAATGTCCCGTATTTATTATTAATGAAACAGACTTCTATATATCTAAAGAAATAGACTTCTATAATGAAATAAAGTTCTATATTACCCCAAAAACACAAGATAGTTGATCCTAATTAGATCAAACTACACCAAAAACTAAACCCCTTTGCATTATGGCAATATACTTTGCAAACACGAGGCACAAAGCTTTTCAATTCCTCGAACAACACAATAAAAACGATACATACCAAATAGCGATAAAAATATTATGCATATATCTGTAGCATATTGATGTGTACCAAAGACTGAGTGTACTCACCAATAAAATAGTTGAAGGCGGCGGGTCTCCGAACGATAGGCTACTAGTCATTTATAAATAAGCCCTAATTATGTTTCAAGTTCCGTTTTGTGTAATAATGCATTAAATATGAATTTTCTGATCATAGGCGGTGAACGAACTCCAGGGTAAGGAGATGCGATTCCCATTTAAAAACACATTTAAACAGATTTCCTTGAAATAGTTTTAACTTAGCCTACTTGTCACAGCACAACCTACATATCCCAACATTAACACTGCTGATAAATTATTTGTTAATAAAGTGTTTACGTTCACAAACCACTGTTAATTTTTTTTAAATATGCACGCGGGATTTGGCAGAGTGCGCAAAAGGCACTCCCTTTATAATCACAAAAAAATCTCACTCATAGTTCATTGCGATCTCAAGAAATTCTGTAACAATAAATTAAACTGACTGCATAATAATTACATAACCACTTACATAATTGTTTGTTATAATGAGGGAATATTTGCCAGTGTCCACAACTCAAAATCCACTCACCGCTCAAAACGAATTTTTGTTCAGTGCTAAGTTACTTCATTGATTGGTCATTGCGTTCCAAAAATCAACAGATTTGTTCGTGATTGGCTATAGTCTGAAGTCCATGCCTTACACACACTCCGCCTAATTTCTATTTCATATTTCTGAAGATAATGTGTTATTTAAAGTTACCGTTGTAGAGATTGTGTTCCTGTGAGCTAAATGCTGCTGAAGACATTTCGTTATGGAATATGTAAATGGCCAGATCCACAGAAATAAGGTTTTTGCTCTCAATCGGATTAGGGGGGCACGTTGTCTCATCTGGGGGGGC
>RJVU01071319.1:2541539-2565555 GCA_003731715.1 Anabarilius grahami
TATTTTTATATATATATATATATATATAAACGGAAAACAAAACAGCCACCACAGAAAAAGAAGAAAATCCACATTCTTCTGTGACACATTCACTTGGTGGAACATGGCCTGAATGTCTGCTATCAAAGTCACATGCTCTTGCCTAAACCTGGTCAAAACACCTAATAATGAGTTGGTGAGATTTGGGCCTTGTAGTAATTGTGAATTCAAGGACACTCCTTTGAAAACTGCACTACAGTCAAACACAACTCTAATAGTCTTCTTTTTAGGATGGTATACCCCGTGATGTGGGATATACCACACTTTACCATCATTCCGAAGTAACTGATCTTGTGGTACTGCTTCAGCATACCCCAAAGTATATAAATCTGCTTCAGGAGCAGGAAACAATCGCTGTATGTTGATCATAGTCTTAGAATGTTTTAGCTAGTCGTTAAATGTGTGCCCGGCTTAATAACACAGCGAATGCCGGTGGTAAACACTCGTGTTCCAATACTCGTGCACGAGTTTTGGGAGGTGTTCACTCGAAATGGAGGGGGGTTGTTCTTACGCATGCGCTCATTTCAAAAACTCAGTCAACGAAAAAATCCTCTGTACCACCTTTAACAATAAAAATAAAGGATCTAGAAAAACCTGATCGTGATCAAACCAGAAATTCGCAAAATTACTGAACAAAAACAATTTCTAAAGCTAGGGCTACTAAACATTAGATCAATGACACCTAAGGCGGTTATTATAAATGAAATGATCACAGATAATAGTCTTGATGTAATTTGCCTTACTGAAACATGGCTTAAACCAAATGATTATTTCGGTCTTAATGAGTCTTGTCCACCTGGCTACTGTTATAAAAATAAATGCCGTCCGATTGGCCGTGGCGGTGGTGTAGCAACAATCTATAGAGATATTCTTAACGTTATTCAGAAAACAAACTACAGATTTAATTCATTTGAAATTCTAAATGTTACACTCTCAGATATAAGTAAAAAGTCGCTACTATCTCTTGCTTTAGCTACCGTTTATAGACCTCCAGGGCCTTATGCTGATTTCCTAAAAGAGTTTGCAGACTTTCTCTCAGACCTATTGGTCAACGTCGATAAAGCGCTGATTGTTGGAGATTTTAACATTCATGTAGACAATACAAATGATGCGTTAGGGGCTGCGTTTACAGATTTACTAAACTCCTTTGGGGTCAAACAAAACGTCACTGGACCCACTCACCGTTTTAATCATACACTAGATTTAATTATATCACATGGAATCAATCCAACCGTTATAGAAATTCTACCGCAAAGTGATGATGTCACTGATCACTACCTTGTAACATGCGTACTGCATACTGATGATATTTGTCAAATTGCGCCGCAATATAGACTAGGCAGAACAATTCTACCGACAACTATAGATAAATTCACAAATAACCTGCCTGATCTGTCTCAGCTGCTCATTGTACCTAAACACACAAATGATCTCGAGAAAATGACTAGCAGCATGTGCACCATTTTCACTAGTACATTAGATACTGTTGCACCGATGAGATTAAAAAAGGTTAGAGAGAAAAATACTGTACCTTGGTACAACAGTATTACTCACGCTATCAAAAGAGAAACTCGTAATCTAGAACGCAAAAGGAGACAAACTCGTTTAGAGGTCTTCAGAATCGCGTGGAAAGACAGCTCGTCCCGTTATAGAAAGACTCTAAAAGCAGCCAGGGCCGAGCATCTCCGCAAACTCATAGAAAATAACCAAAACAATCCACGGTTCTTGTTTAGTACAGTGGCTAGATTAACAAATAAACAGACATCACCAGAACAAAACATTACATTACAGTTTAGTAGCGATGACTTTATGAATTTCTTTACTGAGAAAAACGAAAGTATCAGAAATACAATTGTAATTGTACAACCTTTAACATAGTTTTATGATTCAGCCTCAATTATCGCCCCTCAAGAACAGTTGCAGTGCTTTACAACTATAGGACAGGAAGAGCTAAATAAACTTATCACTGCGTCTAAACCAACAACATGTTTATTAGATCCAATACCCACTAAACTACTGAAAGAATTGTTACCTGTAGCAGAAGAGCCTCTTCTCAATATTATCAACTCGTCTTTATCTCTAGGTCACGTCCCAAGACCGTTCAAGCTAGCAGTTATTAAGCCTCTCATTAAGAAACCACAATTAGATCCAAATGTATTAGCAAATTACAGACCCATTTCAAATCTTCCATTTATGTCTAAAATACTAGAAAAAGTGGTGTCGGCCCAATTGTGCTCCTTCTTGCAAAAAACGCTATCTATGAAAAATTTCAGTCAGGATTCAGATCTCATCATAGCACAGAAACTGCGCTCATTAAAATTACAAACGACTTACTTCTATTCTGATCAAGGCTGTATCTCAATACTAGTGTTACTTGATCTCAGTGCTGCGTTCGACACTATAGAAAATACTATAAATATATAAAATACTCCTAGATCGACTACAAAATTACACTGTCTGGTATTCAGGGACAGGCATTACGGTGGTTTAGGTCGTAGGCCTACCTATCAGACCGTCACAATTTTGTTTATTTAAACGGGGAAAAATCTAAGATAACAATAGTAAACTATAGAGTGCCGCAAGGATCTGTGTTAGGCCCTCTGTTATTTTCAATATACATGCTGCCACTCTGCAATATTATAAGAAAACATGGAATTAGTTTCCACTGCTATGCTGATGATACTCAGTTATATATTTCAACACAACCAGATGAAATCTCTAAATTATCTAATCTGACGGAGTGTGTTAAAGAAGTATAACATTGGATGACTAATAATTTTCTTCTATTAAATTCAGAGAAGACTGAAGTATTATTTATTGGGCCAAAAACCTGTGAATCTCTCAGACTACAATCTGCATTTAGAAGGATGTACTGTTACTCCATCCTCGACAGTTAAAGACCTGGGTGTTATATTAGACAGCAACTTGTCCTTTGAAAATCATATTTCATATGTTACAAAAACAGCCTTCTTCCACCTCAGAAACATTGCTAAGGTACAGAATATGTTATCTATTTCTGATGCAGAAAAGTTAGTTCATGCTTTTATGACGTCTCGATTAGATTACTGTAATGCATTATTAGCTGGTTGTCCCGCTTCCTCAATAAATAAGCTACAATTAGTACAAAATGCAGCTGCTAGAGTTCTTACCAGATCAAGAAAATATGATCATATATCACCAATTTTATCATCTCTACACTGGTGACCCATTAAGTTCCGTATTGATTATAAAGTATTGCTAATGACCTATAAGGCTCTAAATGGTTTAGCTCCTGTGTACTTAACTGATCTTCTATCGCCCTACAATCCTTCACGCTCTTTAAGATCACAAAACTCTGGATTTCTGGTTGTACCTAGGATATCTAAGTCCACTAAAGGAGGGAGAGCGTTTTCACATTTGGCTCCGAAACTCTGGAATAGCCTTCCTGATAATGTTCAGGGCTCAGACTCGCTCACCCAGTTTAAATCTAGATTAAAGACGCATCTCTTTAGCCAAGCATTCACATAATGCATCTCATACCAGATCAATTGCACATGACTATCTTTGCTTAATGCTAAGAACAGCAACTACGCTAATTATTCTCCATTTGCTTTTCTGTTTTACCTCGGGACACCCGTGGTGACTGGAGAGGACATCATCTTCAGTTTGGATCCAGCCTCTTAAGAAGACCTCAGAATCAACATGCACATTGCCCAATTTCGAAATCCTAATTATTGTTAATGTAATTCATTTTTCCAGGAGCTCATTGCTTCTACCTCCAGTTAAACTGCTAACAGTGATTGTAAATTAATTGCTTAAATTATTACATTATTTGCTAACTGTATTCTTTAAATTGAAATGTTGACATGCATTCTCTGTAAAGCTGCTTTGAAATGATATGTATCATGAAAAGCGCTATACAAATAAATGTGAATTGAAAGTTGAATTGAATAGATGTAAATGTTGATATCTCAAGTGGATGTCTGAGAACTTTCTCTGCCTTAACAGTGATAAGACCGAAGTCATGCTTATTGGTTCACCACATCAGTTACGTATATGGAGCTGCCATCCTTACAGGTGGATGATTCCATTGTACAGTTTAAAGACAAATTTAAAAATCTGGGGGTGATATATGATCCCAACCTAACGTTCGACTTACAGGTTAGAAACACTGTTAAAGTATCTTTCTTTCACCTCAGAAATATTGCCAGATTGCGGCCAATGTTAACTTTTACTGTGGCAGAGAAGCTAATTAACACATTTGTCTTTTCTCGCATTGATTATTGTAACTCTTTGCTGGCTGGAATTCCCAAGACTACTCTCAACAAATTACAGTTGGTACAAAATTCCGCTGCACGCATCTTGACTAGAACCAGTGCAAGAGAGCATATTACGCCTATTCTTAAATCACTGCACTGGCTGCCAGTTAAATTCCGTATTGATTTTAAAGTTTTACTACTGACTTACAAAGCATTAAATAATTTGGCACCTCAATATTTGGCTGACCTATTGACACCCTACACCCCAGTTCGAAATCTTAGATATCCGTCAATGCTGGTCTTTTAACCGTCCCTGTAACTCGCCTGAGGTCTATGGGTGATAGGGCTTTTTCAAATCTTGCACCTAAACTCTGGAATTCCTTGCCTGTAGAGATACGAAATGCAGAATCCTTGCGTATTTTTAAATCCAGTCTAAAAACATTCTTTTTTAGGGAAGCTTTTATGTAGTTTTATTTTGTTAAGTTGCTTTTAGTTGTATTTTTAATTCTGTACTTTTTAAAAAAAATTATTGTTGTTATATTCTGTCGTGATTTTGTTCTTATGTACAGCGCTTTGAGAAGCTGCTTTTAAAAGGCGCTATATAAAATAAAGTTATTATTATTATTATTACAGGGTTTATCCACATTCAATGATTTTCCAGTATCAGACAACTATTCACTGCTATCTTTGTAAAAACCCAGATTTTCAGCCATTTTAGCATTGAACCATTTGTTTTGCTCGTCGGACTCATCCTGAGGTATTGGCATTTCAACAATAGGTTGTTTGCAATCACGTGGTTCTGGTGACGCGCGAAATACCGGTGGAGGGCAAGCAGTGAAAATTAGAATGGAAGAGATGGAGAAAAGTCCTTTCTGTGCTGGTTTAGAAAGGTATACAAACAAAATCACAACATATGTGATCCTTATGTTATGAAAAGGAGCGACTTTTCCACTGAATTGAAAGACTTGATTGCCATCGAGGAGGTAGATATAGAGAATGTAAAGCTGCAGTCACGCCGGGTTTGTTTATATCGCGTCTGGGTTTGTTTATATCGAGCTGCCTTTCTGCTAGTGAAGTTAGGGCAGTCTTTTGATTTTCTGTTGTGATTGTGAAACATTTCGCTATTGTAGGTAATTTATGCTGAATCGAGAATTGCAACAGGAGCTCATATCATCGTTCAGGGAAAAAAAACTGGACGGTGTAATACAATTGTTGCCTTATACGTGTAAAAACACAGTAAGGGAAGCAGGTTGAGGAGGTGATGGGAAGACGCCGTATATCAAATCTAATAATGTCACTGATTTAACCCACTCCCTATCACTCAATAAAATAATCACATAGCTGAGTGTTTTTGAAAGTGTTGTCTTTGTTGTTGAATCGACTTCTGTCAGCTTAAACATTTATTTATTTGGACATTTTCTACCATATGATGGCTGAAGCAGCAGCGCGTGACACTGTTCTCATGGTAACCACATCAACATCGTGAACGGAATACTACAAAACTGAAGTGAAAACATCAAATTATCATTCAATGGGATAAAATAGCTTATCTTCCCTGCAGACGATACCATGAAGAATGTGGATATTTAACCAAGTCAAAAACAAATAAGGTAAGCAGGTATCCATATTCATTTCAGTATCAGCGGACACAAAACGCTATTAAAGGCGACAACTTTTAAAGTTAAAAAAACGATATAAGTTATAAAAAAAACGGTATAAGTTATGTAAACGATATAAACACCTTCTGGGTTCTCGATTTTATCGATTTGAGCAACCATAAACGACGCAAAACATATGAATTTTGAGTTTTAGATAGGATTCCTATATAGAAAAATCAGTCCCTGCCCTCTTTTTTTTTTTTTTTTTTTATTGACAAAAATGATTCAGAACACTGAACATAATATACAACAAAAATGCTTTACATGACAAATGTCATCTATCCTCAACCAAATTAAAGGAAAAACAAAACAAAACAAAAAAACAACAGCAATACAGATAGAAAGTAAAGAATTGAAAATAAGTATTTCTTTCTTTTTCTTATTGACAAATTCAAGATTCATAGAATTTAGTAAACAGTGGGGACATTACAATATAAAGAATTCCTCCATAAAATTTAACAGGATGTCATTTTTTTTACTTTTAATTAATTTCAATGACTTGTTCAGCGATTCCATCTCTTTTAAAAATAAATCGCATTTAGGAATACATTTTACAAATTTTTGTTTATGAATATAATATTTACCATGCAAAATGTAGAAGTTCACCACAAATTCAAGCATTTTGCTTCTGTTTGTAAAATAGCATATAACGTCTTTTAGAGATAATTTATAATTCACATTTCTTGGGGCAAATAGAAAAAAACTAACATCAGACCAAAATTTTAAAGATAAATCATAGTTGTAAAGTCTCTTGTAAGAAAATGAAATCTGCATTATAACGTCTACAAAACAGAAATATTGCTTTTCTTTTAATGTCATCTCTTAAGCCCCGCACATTTAAAGAAACAATGTTCAGCTGGTTGAACTCGAATTTGTCCATTAACAAATAAAAGTATAATAAAAATTACGGGAAAAAGAAAGAAAAGGAAAATGACAACTACAGTGTGTATTGAACACCTAACTTGGAAGTTATGTAACGCTGTTTCCTTTAAGAAGGATCAGGGAATCAGTAGAATAAGGTCGAACGCCCTTTGAAGAATGTCAATAATTCGAACTGGGCAAACATGTGCAGAAAAAAGTAAATCGAACCTGACACGCGGTTAGAAATTTGTGGTCAGTTTATGGATTCTGAAAGGAGTCGATTGACGGTGTCTGACAAAGAATTTACAGCCGCAGTTGTGATCTCAATGGAGCTCTCGATGCGAGTTATCTTTTGAAAAACCGCGTCTTGCTTGGAGTTCAGGGACTGAATAGCATCGAATATCTCAGTAAGCGAAACAACACTATCAGATTTTTTCTTTTTTCCAGGAGGACTTTTGCTGGGTGTAGCAAGACATGAGTCGAAATCCTTTTCAAACTTATCTTGTAATCTAATGGAGGCTTCTCCGGATTCAGGCACGGAGATATCCATGGTTTGTTCAAGAGATTCACAAGACATCAGACTGTCCATGTTCCACGAGGCACGCAAGTTCCTATTAGTTCGTTTTTTGCCCATTAAACTTACAGGCGGGTTCCAGTTTTTGTTTTACAGTTTTTAGCGAGTAAAATCATCCGCCATAGGAGCAAAGTAACGACCCGTTGACCAAAAAAATTCCTTCTCAATCAGAACAGGTGCGCATTACAGGTCTACTCAGCAAGACGCCATCTTGGCCCCTCCCCAGTCCCTGCCCTCCAGACTCATTCGCGCTGCTGCTGTGACGTCATGTGCAAACAACCTATTGAATTATGCAGTTCTTCAGCCTCTTTGCAATACTTATCAAACCTCTTCATTTGCTTTTCCACATCTGGTATAGTTTCTCTTGTGATTTTGAGAGAAATTAGATCATTCACCTTTTGTTTGATTTTGTTTACTTGACAACTTGCAAAAGACTAGAAAACAGAAGTTTTCAAAGAGCAGAGCAACCCCCTTTGCAGTCATTTTTCTCACTCTTTTTTGTGACTCATTTTCATCAACAGCACCATAAGCAGCAAAATCATCATTTGCAACCTTTTCAGTAACAACCTTTACGGAAAAAAAACTAATCTGGTGCCGTGTTTGTTCCGTAAGTATAATAGGAAAGGCTTAGGACATACAGCGTAAGCGTTTTGAAGAATGTGGAAAGCGGAAGTACGTTCAAGGCGATATTTTGTGTTTATAAAGCATAAACAGTTGTATTTTTTTGAAAATGAATGATCGTTTCACTAGATAAGACCCTTATCCTCGTCTGGTATCCTTTAAAGCCCTTCAAAGCTGCACTGAAACTGTAATTTTGACCTTCAACCGTTTGGAGGCCATTGAAGTCCACTACAAGGAGAATAATCCTGGAATGTTTTCATCAAAAACCTTAATTTCTTTTCGACTGATGAAAGAAAGACATGAACATCTTGGATGACATGGGGGTGAATAAATTATCAGGAAAAGTTTATTTAAAAGTGGACTAATCCTTTAAGAACGTCTTCTTGTGTGTTCAACAGAAGAAACTCACACAGATTTGGAACAGTATGAGGGTGAGTAAATGATTTTTGGTTGAACTATCCCTTTAAAGAAAATAAGTAAAGACTGAAATGCAATGACACCTACAACACTCAGCATATCCGAGCAGCATTAGCACTCAAAGATTTCAGCCACTGTTGGAGTCCCCTTTGATGTTCATCTCAACTGCTGATTAAATCAAAGAACAAAGAATTTAAGAACAAAGTATTGATCTCAACAAAATACATTAATTTCTAATATCTATCAAACAGTCGGATGATCTAGTAAGCTGCAAGTTAGTATATCATGAGAAATTTAAAGGGGACCTATTATGCCAAATTAATGTAAAATAAGTCTCTGGTGTCCCCAGAGTGTGTATGTGAAGTTTTAGCTCGAAATACCTCACAGATAATTTTTTAAAGCATGCTAAATTTGCCACTTTTAGAGGTTGAGCAAAAACAACCCGTTTCAGTGTGGTCCCTTTAAATGCAAATGAGCTGCTGCGATCGGCCTAAGAGGGCGGAGCTTTACGAGCTGATTTTCTCTGGAGATAGAACAGGGGCACGTTCAAGTTCAAACCGGTGCGCAACGTTTTGCTACGTTTTCCGGGTTGAACGACATGTTTCCTGGAAACGGTGTGCAACAGGTTTGAGATACGTTTTCTCTTGTTTGGTGGGTGTCAGAAATGTCAGCCCAATCAGCGGCAAGATGTATATAAACCACGCGGTATTAAAGAGACAGCTCGCACAATGGGTATTAATGTAACAAAAATACAATACTTATATATTTTGCTATTGTATTGTGAAGTGACACTTTCATAAACTTTTCTATACTCCTCTAATTATATAATGGTAAATATTACAATATCATAACACAACAACAGTGATCAGCAATAATGATAAGGCTAATATTATCATATAAATCATATAAAAACTCGTTTGGCTCTCAACGAAGGCGGTCGCATTTTTCATCCCTCTCCTCCCACTTGCCTTCCCTGCTTTGCTTTAGTCTCGTCTATTGTCTTGCTGTGAGAGACTCTCTATGCACTGCTCTCCAAACATCTAAAAATCATGGATTTGATCAACTGGTCTCTCAACGCAATTGACACCATCTTCTCGACGAGAAGCTTGGGTTCGGGGGAACCTGACTGCCCTGCCGGAACGTTCGCAGCTGGCTACACGATGGACGCGTGGGAGAGGTGGCGGGTCGTGTGTCTGGCGGCCCTTTCCGTGGAGGACATTGAAGATATCTACCTATTCGGAACCATGATAACAGGTCTTCTGCTGATTGGATTAGGCTTTGTCCTGGTCTATTGAGAAATTTGGAAAACGGTAACAGCTGTCCAAAACCCCACAAGGCTGCCCGTCATGATTGAAGCTGTGGGCAGAGCGGTCAGCATTGAGACTGGGACTATTAACCGCAAAATGGATAACATCATGGAGAAACTAACGGCTTTGCAAAGGTCGGAGACCAGTATGGACTAAGAGAGTAGCTGTGTAAATTGAATGCGGCTATTCGCCCCAAGACCAAACAATCCCAATCTTATCTGCTTTCGGCTCCCATCAACCAGCACTGGCCTGAGCCAAGGCCGCTGTTGGAACAACAACTCCCCCGGAAGAGCACTGCAGTGAGACGCTCTTGTGTTCCTCCCCCCAATCCCACAGACAGCTGATGATTGTTGACTATGTCTGGGACCTGATCAAGGTTGTCTCCATGGCAACTTGCTGTGTATCGCTTTAACAATCCTGCGGACTGAGGCACCTAGATTTGATGCCAGGAGTAGCGACTCTACAGGCCTACACATACAAGAACTTACATACACGCACACATACACACATATATATTGATATGCATTCACCACCCCAACCCGTAATCCCTCGCCTTCGCCGCTTTGTACCGCCAGTCTGACAAGNCAGTTGTGATCTCAATGGAGCTCTCGATGCGAGTTATCTTTTGAAAAACCGCGTCTTGCTTGGAGTTCAGGGACTGAATAGCATCGAATATCTCAGTAAGCGAAACAACACTATCAGACCCGCTTTGTACCGCCAGTCTGACAAGCGGGTCTGTGACCAGCGCTTTTTAGCTGCAGGACCGGATGGCTGTTTGCCTGTGCTGGATTACCTCCATCCCCCCACTACCCCTCCCCTGTTGCAAGTCGTGTGTTATGTTGTATTGATTATGTGCTTATGTTGCTGAGGTGTTTTTTTCCGGTTCCCACACTGTACTCCCCACAGGAGCATAGTCTGGGGTTGGTATTTTTTTCTCCACCCTTCCTCATGTTATGCTGTATTTCTCCCAAATTCTCATTTCATTAGCTCTGTACTTGTACTCTGCATAATGACAATAAAGTTGAATCTGAATCTGAATCTGAATACAAACAATAAAAATAATATATATATCAACACAGTCTCGGAGGTAAGAAGTGGATTATCCTTCACCTGAAATGTTTGTCTTTTCATGCTGAAATGCGAGACAAATGTTGTATCACAATAATTAGAAGTTTCCACAAATCCCTTCACTCCATTGGGATGTTCTCTTTTATTCTGGACGGCAAGGGCAGTGACTGTAACATCGAGCATATTTTGCGTTATTAAAAATATATTTATAGCCTACTGATTTAATAAGGCTCTGAAAATTTTTCAAAAAGAACAAAAAGAATGTCCTTCTCAGCTGCCATAGTTGCAACTCTTGCGTTATCAGAACAGGGTGTTCAACGCACCACCGTTTCTGTTTAAAAAACGTTTTGCAACGTTTTGTCGGGGCTGAACGCAGCCCTGGTGTAGTTTAGTTAAATTACGGTTATAACTTATATTGTCCTCTTGTTTTTAATCCACTCTATTAGTACAGGCCTGTTGTACCGTCCAAATGATGGCCAAAACTATACAGATGAGTTTTATGACGTTTATTGTACTTCACACAAAAGATGAAGCGTCTGTTTTCACTCTAGCAAATCACTGTAAGAGCTTAATAAAACACTGCATGTGTGCATTAAAATATTATCCATAAACTCTTTCTTTTTCCCTTGTATTATCATCACCAATATACATAGCGAAGAACACAGAAACACTCGTTACAACTAACAGTTAACAAATATATAAAGACCTTATGCCTTTCGGGTGGTGCTTAATAAACTTTATACCCGTAAATTAACTCCGATGAACTGTAATAAAGCGCTCTTACCTTCAGTACTGCCGTATCCAGTATCACTCTGGAGACTTTAAGCTGGATCACGAACAGTTTTTACTTGTAGATCCTTGAGTAGCATATTTTAGCACAGTCTCTGTTTTGTATTATCCCTTTGTATTGATATTCGTTCACAAAGCAGTCCGGTGTGATTCGCGCAGACATAAACAAATTTTGACAGAACTAAGGGAGCATTTTCCTGGAAAACCAAGTTAATCCACCTCGTTTTCAACAACTCAGATTTAGGGAGTTAATGGAGAGAGCTCTGTGGATTAATCCATCCAGCTACAGAACACCTAAAACGCTGGGGAGCTTTCTCGTCAGTGCAGCAATGGCGGACTCGCTCAGGGCGGTTCTATGTTAAAACGACAGTGTCTGTCAACATTTGTGGGCGGGGCCTGTGGCTTTTGTGACGTCACACTGCCAAGGATCTGGAAACGGCTTGTTCTGAGACACTTATGATTTATGGGGATTAAAAAAAAGGAGTGGGTGGATTTTTATCATTATAGGGTGGTTGTGTACACACACTGCCAACACACATTTATGTCCAAACACCATGCAAAAGTGAATTTTGCATAATAGGTCCCCTTTAAAGGCCAACTGACAACAGTCAAGGTCTAAAGCCCCGGGTATACTTCAGCCGTCCGCGTTCGTGACGGCCGCACACCCCGTCCATGTGCAGCTCAAATTTCGAGACCGCGCAGACAGTGCGCGTGCAACAGCGCATGCGCAAGCAGGAAAGAAGAGTACACTAGGTGGCAATACGCACAGTACTGAGCACAATGTGCTGTCGTCGAAGAAGAGTGATTCAAAAATAAGACGGATAAATTCAAAAGCATGCCTTCTCCATCTTTTTTGATTCCTGTTCCCTTGGTGTATCTTCTGAACAGTGGCGGCTACTGGTCTGTCAGAGAGGGGAAGCTCATTTTCGGCCTACATCATAAAATTGTCTATTTATTTAAAAGTAAATTCTGCCCTACGTTCCTTTTCAAGAAAATGGTCTGTGACCCTGTCGTACCAACTAGGAGTCTTTTCAAGTAAAAAAATATTAAACTCTGTAAAACTGAAACAAGGAATGTGGTGTATAATTGTGTGAAATGTATGATGAAAATCAAGCAATTTCGCCAAGCAAATATCAAAGAAATAGGTTGCAGCAGTTTTTATTTCGACTGAACTTGAGAAATCCGCGATGGGACTGAGCGCGAATAGCTTCAGTGATTCCTTATAGTACAGAATCGCTGTCAGTCAAAAGGAGATGCAGTCTTTCGACAGACCCTCCAATCATCACGCAGAAGCTCGGAGTCCGGGCCAGCCCACTCCCCATTCACCCCCAGAGACGCTGAGCGTCCGTGGGCGGGACATAATCGCAGCGTTTATCCAATGACTGTCTAGTTTCGAAGCGCTGAAAAAAACCGTTCAAAGCAGCCCTATTGAAGTCAATGGACGCTGGGCTTCAATAGGGAAATGCACTGTGACGCTGCGCGGGATCGAGTCAGCCGACCTGCTGTATGTAACTGATTCTGAACGAACTCGTCTTTGAGATGAACGTTTTCTAACGCATTTTTAGTCAATAAAATGTTAATACAATAGCACATATTTGACCATTAATTTTGTGACATTATAAGGGAAGCCCTTGCAGTCTTAAAGAAATCGTCCCTGCTTCTGAACTATGCTGCAATGGTGGATGCACTATTTTTCTTCTCCGATCCTGCCCAGCGAATGTCCGGTTGATGACACGATGTCTGTAATAGTATAGAAAAAATTGCACTGCGCATGTGTCGAACTCGGTCATCCGCGCGCATCCTTGGTTTAGTATACTTTGAAAGCTGCGCGTGACGCGTCCGGGCACGGAAAGTGAAGTATACCCGAGGCTTAAGATAGATGGACAGACAGACAGCACATGGATTGCTAATTATATTGCCCAAAAAAGTCACCTAAAATATCACATTAAAAATGCATTTACTGTACAAAAACAAAATACCTGGATTTGACGGGACTCTCCAGAATTTGTGGTAGGTAGGGCTCATGTGGTTGACGTGAAATCGGCCAAACCTTCATCTCTGTCAACATCAACAAATTCTTGAAAATAAGTTTAGTGTTAATCTAACAACGTCCTTGAAGAAAATTCACACCGTTGAATGCGATGAGAACAGACAACATTTCACTCGGTCAACCGCAAAAAAACATCACAGGCACTGTGAACGTACCTGATGCAGCAAAGCAAATGCTCCACATTAAATTCTTCACTTATAATTTATGATCTGGTGTGCTGGACAACTTGTCCTATGCTCTGCCTGGCTGTGCACTTAACGGTACACTGCTCGATGCACGTCGCCACTTTCCAACTAATTAACAACGTATTTGTTAGCTAACTATTTCCATGATCGAATTTTTTTCAGCACTTGGCATTTTAACAATTATAGAGGGCATCGACGTCACTTTCCCGCCGAAAACGCGCTCCCTCAGCTGGACTGGTTCGTGCTGGTGGAAAGGGGGTAATAGACCATATAGGCAGGCTAGGGGAACTCATATTAATGTTAAAAAAACTCATAAAGTGACATTTTCATGCCGGACCGCGCCGGCGACTTCTCGGGAAAATGCTTTAATAACTTTAAATGCGAACTGTTTATGTCAAGGATTTACACAGTCGGGTTCTTCTGGTAACGTTATTTCTTATTCCCTTTCTGTAACTGCCTTGGTTAGGGTTTCCACAAGCAGAAACTTCAGCAATGTGTCCTTGAATGTTGTCAGAGTTTTATCACAACGATTGTGTGTCCACACAAATCTGTTAGCCTATTTGGAATAACAAGAATACTGTCTTTAAAAACAAATCTTTATTTTAAGAAATTGGTAGGCTATGATAATGGATATTGTTCTTGTAAGATTTATTTACGAGTAATGGACACCTGAAAGTAGTACACCCACATTTAATACTCCGAAGAATTAATGGTGTGAAGATTTTAGATAATTTTACATCATACCAGTTTAAACTGAACTGGTGCAATATATTAAGATTGTATAATTTGTAAGAAGTGTATTGAAAATACAAAACGGAAGTATGTTTTCATTTAATGTTATTCTTATAACAGAATACGACCATAACATGATTTTTCCAAGTAGAATCACCCCATCCCCCTCCTCCCTTATCAAACAAATATCACCTAAACAGATTATCTATTAACAACATTTGCAAACATTGGATGCAAGATTCTAGTACCTGTATCTCAGAAGAGGACACTGACTGTTGAATTCTGATCTATGAAGAGAAGGTTATCTTCATTTAATTACTGTTATTTTAATATTGATTGTTTTACTCACTTGCATAAATAATTTCTGGTTATGAACAGAGCGATGGAGCTGTATCATAGCATCCTGCTACTCTTCAGCTGCCAGTTCATTCACACTCTGGGTAAGCTACTAATGTGATTTGGTAACATAAAAATATACATATATTAAAATCCATTTAAAATATTTTTTTTTTGCTATATTTTAATATAAAAGTATTTAATTTATTTTCAAAAGTATCTTATTTTGCACCATGTTTTCACAGCTTTAAACTGTGAAATGATTTGTGGCACCCTGAAGCAGATAGATGCCGGGGCAGGCTCAGTGGTTGGAGTGAACGATCAAAATGAAGTCTTCGTCCTGAATAATAACGTCTTCACAAAGGTCTTTACATCTCTAAAACACTTCAGTGTTGGTCCTGCCGGTCAGTTTGGGGTGGATACAGCAAACAACATCTTCAAGGTGCGGGGTGGCAGCCTTGTGCAGATTGCAGGTGAAGAGTTTGACTGTGCAGAGCATAAATTACAGAAATCATAAGATACAATAGCAATTACAATAACTGACTAGGTACTGACCCTGAACCTACCCCTAAACATAACCTTAACCCATGTATTTAACTTGTATTACCAGTACTTTATTGGGTACTTCCTCTATGCGTTCACTTCCTTTAATCCCTCCCTATTCTTATGCTACTCTAAGCAATGTAACAAACTTGTGTTGTGAGCACTTCTTGTGTCTATTTGCCTCTTCACGATGACTCGCTTGTTGTATTCCTCACTTGTAAGTTGCTTTGGATAAAAGCATCTGCAAAATGAATACATTTAAATGTACACTGTAAGTGCATAGACTGTAAAAGAAAGCATAACCGTTATTCTTCCATTTAAACTGACTAATCTTTCATCCAAACTGTTGCTTGTACTGTTAGGCCTTCTCAAACAGGTGGATGCTGGAGGAAATCAGATCACTGCAGGTGTCAATATGTATGATGACATATTCTGTTTAAATATGGATGCTAACAACAAATTGCCATCCAGCTCTGTTCCTTGGGCTCATATTGGTGGAAAGCTGAAGTATTACAGCTGTGGCCCGTCCAGCTGTTGGGGAGTGAACAGCAATGACCAAATCTGGATCATGAAGGTAATGTCACAGTGTTAAATACAGGGGCTTGAGTACAAGTTCAAATAGGTTTTTAAAAGTACAACAATAAAGTAGTCATCACACAAGCATTTGATTTTCTGACAAAACTAAAGAAATAAAGAAACTGGTGTGGAAGCAGCAAACAATTTCTTGATGTGACAATACTGCTGACTGGTTTGTGTTTCTTTCGGTCTTGTGTAGGATGTGTCTGGTAATGCCTGTTCCGGGTCCGGCTCCTTTGTGAATATTCCTGGACTTCTGTCCATGATTGAAGTAGCAACTGATGGCAATGTCTTTGGTGTCAATGCTCAAGGGGCCTTATTCCAAAGGTGAACTGAACAGTCATCATATTAAACGTTGTATGAACAAAAGTGATTAATTTTTCAAGAATAATTTTCACATAAATCAAATGCTGCATTCACGAAACCATAATTTTGCAGAACTGGCGTCTCTCAGTCCAACCCCGCTGGCACAGACTGGTTCTCGATTGTTGCCTGTCCCAATGGCCACAAGCACGTGAGCTTTGACCTGGGATTGCTGTGGGTCATCTGTGTTGATGGATCCATCCGCAGGTGTACTTTATAGTCTGTCATGCAGCACTGCAGCAACAGAGGAGCTCAATCGTTAATAAAAATCTCAAAGTAATCAGATATTATTAACAGAAAACTATAAAAGCTTGATTAATCTTAATCTCTCCTCTTTTTCTTGCTGTTGAATCAATAAAGCACTATGATAGCATCTTATCAGCGTTGTGTTTCTTGTATCATTTAGTTCAGTAGTTCTCAAACTGGAGGCCCAGCATTACAGTGGAATTTACACTATTAAAGCTGGCTCTTTGTCGCCATCTTGAAACTTGTAATTTGCAGTTGTTTGCGGAATTATCTGTACGTTACGGGAGTTGTGCCTCTGCACGTTTCCTCAGCGTGGGTACAACTAAAGTTTGCTGTCAATCACCACATCGGTGTGGACAATGTACTTCAGAATCACAGATTGTAGTATTGGAAGTTAGACTGACGTGGTCATACTCAATTCTAGTCAGAATATGAGTCTGATACTGCTCCATTGGGCTTTGATTATGGGGGCGTATTTCAACCGATCCAGGAAAGAGAATGTCATCTGAACAAGTAGCCTAAGTAACATGTCTGCCACTTTTGTTCTAACTGAGGGGGGGAAAAGCATTACAGTAAATCGGTGATTAAACCTAACGATCGCTACAGCTCATATCACGTCAAACCGTGTAAATTATTATTGTTGTTATTTTGTTCTCAAAATGTTAATGTTAACAACATCAGAATTGCGGATTTAGTGTGTATTAGCATTACTTGTAGATTTTATTTTCTGTAGGCCTACAGTCTAATCACTAATGATAATTTTACATACCATACAATCCGCCATCAAAATGATGTTTAATTCCTTCCTAATAAGCCTTCCTGTTACATGCAGGATAGTCCCAAAGTAATGCTGCAATTCAGCAAGCAAAACATAAAGTGGTTTCTGACCTGAAAATTTACATTTATATAAAATTTTGTTAATGAAATAAGATTAAGTAGCCTAAGTATATTTTGTTTTTCAGTAAATGCTCTTTTTTCCAATTAACAATTCCAAACAAAACATTTTCCCAAAGGAAGGAAAAATCCTTATCAATGTTCTCAATAAAAAAATAGGGAAAAGTCTTTCCACAATAATTTAGAGTAATGGCAAAGCCAAAATAAATGCACAATGGTCTCTGGGTGCTGTTTGCAAAAAGAACAATTTGTATCAATATCTTTTTTGAATTGCTTTAAGAAGGTATTAACAGGATATACACGATGGATATACGAAATGAAACTTCTCTTATCTTATTAGTAATTAAGTATCTATATGGAATCAGCCAAACTTTCCTCCAGGCAATATCAAAAACAAAGGTATTCCAATAAACTGTGACATTTGGAATTTACACATTTTCCTTGAGAAATAATAAACGTATTGATCTATTGATCTATGAGAAGAAGTGGAAGAAAAGCAATATTTCCCCACCATTGTAACTGTAGGGTAAAAGAAGGTAAAATAGAGGGATAGGGGATATGTTGAAATAGTCTAATAACTCCAGATGGTATGGCATTGAATATAATTCCTTAGGGGTAATGGGAATGTTAAAATGACTAAGAAATTCCTCGTTTAGTAAAAGGCCATTTGCATTAGATAATTGACTTACATGCAAAATATTTGCCTCAAACTGCAGCGCTGGAACAAAAGAGATCAGTTTTTATATAGAATATCTCTGTTATTCCATATAAAATATTTATGAGAAGAAAAGTTGTGCTTCTATAGAAGAGACCAGGCGAGTAGGACCTGCTTATGGAATTTAGATAATTTAGCTGGTATTTTTTCAACATTATAATTACAAAGCAATAAAAAATTAAGTCCACCAAATTTGGAGAAAATATATTGTGGAATAAAGTTCCAGACTGAGGTTGGATTTTTGAGAAAGTGTTTGGCCCAATTCATTTTAAGAGTATTATTAAATGTATAAAAATCTAACATATTGAGACCACCATTTTCATAAGTATTCAAAACAACAGATTTCTTGATAAAATGTATGACATTTTTCGATATGAAATTAAATAACATTTTGTCAATACTGCTGAGAATGCTGTTATCAACATGGAGAGACTGAGCAGCGTATGGTAATCTGGAGATTCCCTCCCCTTTGGCAAGTAATATTCTTCCCCTCAGAGATAAGTCTCTCTGCAGCCATCAAATAAATTTTCTTTGTGTTCTCCCAATAATTGGGGAAAAATTTAATACATCTATTATTTAGATTTTTTACATATACAGTTACCTAAATAAGATATATTTAATTGTAATATTATTAATTGTAGAAAGATTGCACTCTTTGATTGAAAGCAGTTCACATTTAGACAAATTTAAAAAAAGACCAGAAGCTTTAGAAAAAAATTCAACAGTGTTGATTGCAATAGGGACCCAATTGGCATCTCTTCAAAAAAAGAACAGTGTCATCTGCTATTTGGCTAATCTTTATTTCTCTTTCTGCTATGAGAATCCCTTTCAAGGTACTTTTATTAATATAGTGTGAGAAAATCTGGCAAGGAGGAAAAGATAGGGTGAGATAGGGCATCCTTGCCTGATACCCCTCTGAAGGTTGAATCTGGGAGACATACCAAAACTAAATTTCAGTGAGCAATTACTGTTAGCATAAATTGTCCTGTTGGCATTATAAAAAATTAAAAAAATCACCAAAACCAAACTTCCGAAGGCAACAGAAAATAAAAGCATGCTCCACGGTGTCAAATGCCTTGTAAAAGTAAAAAAAATATATATAAAACTTTCCTCTGAAATCAAATCAGAATAGTCAAGGATGTCAAAAATGAATCTGATGTTATTAATTTGTGCCTATTTTTTATAAATCCAGATTGAGATTTTTCAATTAAATAGCTCATCACTTTCTGTAAACTTTGGGCAAAAATTTGAGCAAGGATCTTGTAATCAGTGTAAAGTAAACAAATTGGACGCCAATTTTCAATAAGAAGTGGATCCTTTTTGGGTTTTGGAATTAGAGTAATCTTACCCTGTGTCAAGCTAAGAGGAAGAGATGTTCTCAGAATACTCTCTGCATAAGCTTCAGGAAGAAATGGAGCTAAGGGTTCAGAGAATGCCTTATCAAATTCTGCAGTAATACCATCATTTCCCGGAGATTTGTTGATTTTAAGTTAATAGAATCAATGACATCTTTAGAGTAAACAGGTTCATCACACCGTCATCTACCTCTATGATTGTCACGATCACCATCTGTTCCTGTTACAATCCTGTCAGTTCCCGGACTACATTTCCCATCATCCCCCCTGTCAATCACATGCACTCACTCCACCAATCACCTGTTGCCACATACAGCCATGCACACTCCACACTAATCACCACACCCAGCTGATACGCATTACCTGGACTCTAAAGGACTCATACACACACCACCTCACCGCGAAGTCTTGATTCCTTGTGAAAATTCTGAGCGTTATTTCCCTGTCTGCCTGTCTGTTACTGTTCCTGTCTGTTCCTGTTTATTGACCCGTTGCTGCCTGCCCTGACCCTTGCCTTGTGTACTGTTCTGTGAATGATATCCGCCTGTCCTCGATCTACCGCCTGTACTCTGACCACGACTCTGCCTGTCCCTTGCTGTTCCTGTTTGCCCCTGATCGACCCAGCCTGTACGACTATGCTCACTGTAAATAAAAGCTTGCATTTGGATCTTACCATGAGTCCCGCTTCGTTACAATGATATTCAGGCCAACTATTGAGTCTAAAAATGAGGATGTGTTAGCATGACTAAACTTAATTCTGATCGTATCATAACAGATAACCCCAAGACAATTTCTTTTTTATTGCTATAAGTTTTATTTTAACAATTTATAAAACTTATAGCAATAATTATAAATTGTCTTTAGGTTATCTGTTACGATACCATCAGCATTAAAGGTGGTACAGAGGATGTTTTGTTTTGTACATTTTTGCAATATTACTTGAAGCAAAATTACTTTATGGCTGAAGTGGTAAATTGTTCTGCACAAACTAGCAGCAGAACAGAAAGGATTAAGATAATCATTAGAGCAGCAGAGAAATGCCTAAAAATAATCGATGTAACAGTAGATTCAATTAATGATGCATTAAAAGGAGGAATATCAGGAACACAAGGAACGTATGGTGAAAGAATATGAAAGGACTGAATGTAATTCAGTGGAATGCAAGAAGTCTTATCTCAAATGGACAGGAATTGAAAAAATGTATAGAAGAGGTACAGCAGAAACCAGATATTATATGTATACAGGAGACATGGCTTGAACCTCATCTTGATTTTATTTTACATGGGTATGAGGTGGTACGTAAGGATAGGGAATTAGGAAATGGGGGAGGAGTAGCTACATTTATCAAACAAGGATTAAATTTTAAGAAAATAAATAATAAGGAATTAGAGGTGGTTTCTGTGGAAGTATGGTATAGTAATACGAGTATTATTGTTATAAATGTATATAATCCATGTAAAAAACTCAATAAGGACACTTGGAAATATTGGGAGATATAAGGGAAAGAAGATTTTTTGGTGTGGGGATTTTAATGCACATAATACCATATGGGGGAGTGTTTATACAGATAATAATGGTAATATAATTGAAGAAGTAATGGATGAATTAGGATTTGTATGTCTTAATGATGGTAAAGCTACTAGACTGGATGTAGTAAGAGGGAAATAATCTGTGCTTGACCTTACAATAGTATCTGAGGAATTAGCAAAAAAGAGTACATGGAAAATAATGAATAAATCCACTATAGGCAGTGATCATTATCCTATCTGCTGCACTCTTGGTTTGGAAGAGTATTTTATAGAAGAACAATATATACCTAGATGGAAGATGAGAAATGTGGAATGGGAAAAATTTAGTATAATATGTAGCAATAAAATAACTGAAATATCTGAATTAGAAGATGATGTAGATTAATGTATTGTAAGGATTAATAGGATAATACATAATACAGCAGAGGAGGTCATTGAAAAAAGAAAAAAAGCAAATAAAAGGAAAGCAGTTCCTTGGTGGAATAATGAATGTAGTATAGCTGTTAAAAATAGGAATGCCGCTTTCCGGAAGGTTAAATCATCATATTCATTTCCTGAATTAATAGAATATAAAAGGGCACAAGCGATAGTCAGGAAAACAATAAGAAGTGCAAGGCGAGAGTACTGGAGAGAATTCTGTAATACTTTGGGAAGGGAAACCCAAATTTCGGATGTATGGGGAATGATAAGGGTAATGGGAGGTATTAGAAAGAATAGTAATATGCCTGCTTTATATAATGGAGAGGAGATGGCGATAACAAATATAGGAAAAGCAGAAATGTTGGCTAAAGTTTTTGTTAAGGTACATGGTAATAGTAATCTAACAGAGGAAATTAGGAAGAGTAGAGAAATAGCTAAAAAAGAATATCCTGAAATACTGGAGAAATGTAATACAAAAGAAAGCACACTAGATGTTGTTTTTTCTTTATATGAATTTAAAAGAGCTATTAATAGGGCAAAAAAGACATCTCCGGGAGAAGATGAGATATGTTATTGTATGATTGAGCATCTTTCTGATGAAGCACTTAAAGTAATTTTAGAAGTATTAAATAAAATATGGATAACAGGCATATTACCCACTTCATGGAAACATTCAATCATTATTCCAATAAAGAAACCTGGGAAAGATCATTCTGAAGCAACTAGTTATAGACCTATAGCATTAACTTCAAATTTATGCAAACTCTTGGAAAGAATGATAGTGAATAGGTTAATGTATTATTTTGAAAAAAGAGATATGTTTTCTCCACATCAAAGTGGTTTTCGTAGTAGAAGAAATACAATGGATGCAGTGTCTAGAGTCCGATATAAGAAAGGCACAGATCAGTAAAGAAAAAGTAATAGCAGTGTTTTTCGACATAGAGAAAGTGTATGACATGCTATGGAAAGATGGTCTATTAATTAAAATGAAATCCTTAGGTATTAGAGGTAGAACATATAATTGGGTATTGGATTTTTTATATAATAGAACAATTCAAGTGAGGGTGGGAACAAGTTACTCGAACAAATATCAAATTGAAAATGGAACGCCACAGGGAAGTGTTTGTAGCCCGCTCCGGTTTAATATCATGATTAATGACATCTTCAGTCAGGTAGAAAATAATATGGGAAGATCGATATATGCTGATGATGCTGCATTGTGGAAGAGAGGGCGGAATGTGACTTATACGGTTAATAAAATTCAGACAGCAATAAACCAAGTTGAAGATTGGGCTAAGAGATGGGGATTCAGATTATCGGTAGAAAAAACACAGGTTATATGTTTCTCAAAAAAGAAGCATATTCCAGTAGAGTTGACGTTATATGGACAACCATTAAAGCAGGTGACTGAAATCAAGTTCTTGGGTGTATGGTTGGATGAGAAATTAACATTCGGTATTCATATAGAGAAGCTAGTGACCAAATGTAAGAAAATAATAAATATAATGAGATGTCTAGTACGATGTGAATGGGGTGCAAGCTTTAACTCATTAAGAAACAAATATTGTGCCCTTATAAGATCTGCAATAGATTATGGTTGCATAGCATATGGATCAGCATGTGAAACACTTCTAAAGAAAATTGATGCAGTTCAAACTCAGGCACTTAGAATATGTTGTGGGGCGTTTAAAACATCGCTGCAGCGCTGCAAGTGGAAATGCCTTTAGCAGTGAGATGTCAACAGTTGTCTGTTGTATACTGGGTAACATTGAAAGGGCATAAGGAATCACACCCTACTAGATATGTATTTCATAAGTGCTGGGAACATACTCAAGGAAATAATCGCAGTATAGGATAGATAGGTACGTAATTAGCCCAATCAATGAGAATGGATCAGAGGAATTATAGCCAAACTGTGTCATTGCCTGCTATTCCTCCATGGATGTTTCCAATGCCCTATATAGACATTCAGTAACACAAAGAAATTAAGGAGAATGAGGAAATATCAGAAGAATATGTTGTTCGGCAATACATGATAAAGAAGTATAGAGATATAATACATATTTTTACTGACGGATCAAAAGATCCAATCTCAGGCAAAACTGGAGCAGCTGTATTTATTCCAAAATATCAGAGTACCATCAAAAAGAGAACAACAGATAATTTATCAGTATTCACTTTTGAATTAGTTGCAATTCTCCTTGATTTACAGTGGGTGGAGGAAATGAATATTGAGATAGCAGTTACTGTATTTGTACTGAGTCTATGGCAGCCCTGGAAAGTTTACAATCTGGTCATTCTGATAGTAGACAAGATATTGTATTTGAAATTTTACAGTCATTATACAGGCTAAATAATAAAGGAAATTACATTAGATTTCTTTGGGTTCCGGCACATGTAGGGGTGGAGGGCAATGAGGTGGTAGATATTCTGGCAAATAACTCACTTAAAAGCAGAAATGTAGAGATTCACATTGATATGAGTAAATCAGAAGCAAAAA
>RJVU01071319.1:2574165-2584650 GCA_003731715.1 Anabarilius grahami
TTTTTAAATAACCAAACTTTAACAACATATGGGTAGATCCCTCGAGCGCAGCTGATGACGCTTTGAAGTGACGCTAAAGGGAGCGAGGATATCATTTCACTTGATTCAATTCCTCCGTCCTCGCATCTTTTCCTTGCGTCCTTCCCTCGCATCCTGAAGGGGTGGAGCTAAGACGCGAGGAAAGGAAGCGAGGAAAGGAAACGAGGATGCACAAATAAGAATTGAGAAGCACCCATGGGGTGCTTCTCAATATCCCTATACATTCTCCTCCCCCTTCATATCTGTCGCAATAATTTAAATGTATTCTTTACTTTTACAGTTTAAATAAACTTTATATATCATACATTTCAACGGGGCATCTTGCTTTATTAATATTTATTATATATATTTTTAAATAACCAAACTTTAACAACATATGGGTAGATCCCTCGAGCGCAGCTGATGGCGCTTTGAAGTGACGCTAAAGGGAGCAAGGATATCATTTCACTTGATTCAATTCCTCCGTCCTCGCGTCTTTTCCTTGTGTCCTTCCCTCGCATCCTGAAGAGGTGGAGCTAAGACGCGAGGAAAGGAAGCAAGGAAAGGAAACGAGGATGCACAAATAAGAATTGAGAAGCACCCATGAAGTCGGACACTTTCTGCTTCCCGTAGTGACGCTCGCGCTGCGTTTGCATACTTTATCACAGCTGAAGTGAAATAAATGCAATATTTGACTAATACACTGATGTTTCAGAGACATTTTCATTCAATGTACTACTTACAGCGTCTGTTTTTACAAGAATAAAGTTCAACATAAGCATATGTTATTTAAATAACAATGTAATGGGGTCTTTGTTTTTTATCAGTTTTATTTTGATAAACATGACACAATACAACATCGCGACTACATGAAAAGAGCTTTAACTGTTATAAAAAAGACAGATTTTTGAGCATTAGTGGAGCTGAAGGCGTAACAATAAACACGAAACACACGTGATCGTTGTCATGCGGTGAATCCGGCCAATCATGAAACAGCTGTGTCGTCATCAGCGCTCGTGCAGCTCCTCTTGAGAAATTGCGCTGGCTGCTTCAGGCGGCTGATCTCGAATCGCTCTCGCGGGACTTTGAAGCCATACGTCACAGTCACATGGCATCGGCGCTGCCTCAAGTCGGACAAAATTTCTAACCGGCATGCACTGCTTCAAGTCAGCCGCCGATCGGTCTGTGCGGCGCTGCATGAGCTCGAACACACCTGTTTTTTTGATACAAGCTTCGAAGCCTCGGTGTCAAACGTCACATCACTACGTCCTAGTTCTCCACAGTCTCCACGCTCCTCAGCTCCCTCCGGATCCCCTGGGACACACAAAGCAGGGCTCTACAGTGCCCCCATTTCACTCGCATTTGCTCCTTAAAATAACTGCGTGCGACTGTGAAAAAATATTTAGGCGCACTGGCGCGAATGATCCGATCAATTACCATGAATAGATCTACAAACGGAATTAAAAACTACCCAAATGCATCTAAACTGAACAACAGTTATGTTTCGTACTGCAATCGGTTGCTTTTGATGCATTAATTCGAAGACTTTGCTTCAGTAAGCAGAGCAAGTGCAAAAGACGTGCGCTCCAATGCTTCAAAGATCCTTTACTAGGTGCAACCAGTGTGACGCAGTCACGCGCACTTTCCAGACCGTCGCATGCTGCTGTTTCTTTGCAGCCAAATTCATTGTAAATACTACATTTGATTTGGATTATCACAACCAAGGTCGGAAATTAACGGGGGCTTGGGGCAAATATGCCTCCAAAAATTGATTAAAAAAAAAACACGCCCGTTATGAATGCCTGTGCGCAAATATTACTTTCACTTTTAATGAAAAACACAACAACAAAACAGTACAATGACAAACTCGCTTAAATATGCGCTTTTACATTTCGCTTGTCAACCAAATGTTCCTCCCTCGATCGTCTTGTCATTCAAAAAAATAGGCGAAATGGGTGAAGTGAATTGAAATCTGACTCCTGCTGTTCACTGAATTGAGCAGATGCGCTCCGTTTTAACTGTCTATTTTCTTACTAAACTAAATTATTATTATTAGGCTACTATAAAAAAATAAATAAAATCAAAACGACGATGGGTGGCGGTGCTGCGGTCATGGTGGGCAAGTGAAGCGTTGAAGTGATGTAACCGGTATATATTCCTGTTTCTCCGAGTATTGGCGTGATTGAAAATGTGATACTTACTGATCTGATTCAAGTCCAATAAACAAGCTGATATTAGGTGATTTAATACAGTCTGTTTTTGCTCTATTTCGTGAAAACAGTTTCAAACAAAGCTACACCAGAACTGTTGCGCGTCTCCAAGCAACGGTGATTCCCGAATGAATCTGTGTTTTGAATGACTGAATGAATGACTCGCACATTAAGATTTACCGCCACCTACTGGCTGCTTTATTTTCATATTTACACTTTACATAGATTGTTTTTACTTAAAATATTAAACTTTTAAAGAATTTTTTTTGACATATTTCTAAATTCAAAAAATTATATTTAAAAACAATCGTACAACATTATTTACCAGTGAGCTGCATTAAGCAGTCTGTAAATGTCTAAATAACACCACTTCAGATGGAGCTTCTGTGCCACTTCTGCAGTGCAAAGATAGATTTTTTTGAGGATTTCTTTTGATTGGTAACAGTCTGATTGGGTCTTATTGTCCTAACTGAATTTTATTGTTTAACATTTTTAAAAAATATTTTCTATATTAATTTAAGAAATTGATTAAATATGATGCATACATTTAATAAGATTAGAAAACTGCTCTTATAATGGTACAAATGCCCCAGGAAATTAATTTAAAGGGGCAAATATCGCACTGTAATGGGAAAGTTAGTGTCTGTTATTGAACCGAACGTGCTCCTAAATTTTTGACTGTGCTCCTAAATTTTTTTCATTAGGAGCACAAGTGCTCCTTAAGAAAAATGTTACCGTAGAGCCCTGCAAAGACACCCTCAGACTCAGATAAGCCACACAAGACTTTCCCATTTCCTGCCCTCTTACCTGGACTGTCCTCTTGCCTGTGTCACCTCCATCACTGTTGAATAAACCTGCTGTTATTTGTACCGCTTACCTCGGTGTCCCTTGACAACCATTACAGCAGTCAGCAAGAACACACATTGACACAAACACACTTCAATACTCTGTACTTTTCTGTTCTTTACTGAGACACTTCATGAGGATCACGGACACAAGCTTAAATTAGTCTTCACACTCCTATGACATTTATTTTACTCTTAAGAGATAAAACACTTCTGTCTGACTGTTATAATTTGTATCAGATGAATTACATTACTACCTGTATGTTGAAGTGGCTGATTTCTCTTGTGTGTTTGTCCTCAGATCAAGATACAGTAGCCTAGGCTATCTAAACTGTGATGGATATCAAATAACTTCAGTCACCTCTGATCTCTGTCAGTCATACATTATATAACGTTGCTGTGTTAATATTGTAGGTTTGTTTAGGCTGCATTCCTCTGCTCTTTAGTTTTTAAACATGACAAGATTAAATATCAAAATGATCACAGGACATTGTTGTGTACTGTTTTGGTCTTTGATTCTGATTCTTTGAGTTTGTTGCTTATTACTCATAGCCTATTCATTTAGTTTCATTTGATGTATATGGTAGCAACCAGTTGGTGTCATTTGCACACTCTTTATGCTGCTGAGGGCTCCTTTGAGTCATTTTGAGCCAGAAACACATTTTGAGTAAATTTATATGAAACCAAATAGACATTCCTTTGAGGTAAAACAACATGGACATAATGCTACATTAATGTTGAAATATTGTCCAGATAGGCCTAAACCATGTTGCTTGAAGAGTCCTATCAGAGAAGTCTATTTTGTTTGAATGTTTCATGGAGAAAAAAATAATAATGATTGTGAAAAGAATGATAATGAAAGTTTTTGGGTAAATTGTTCTTTTAACAATGAATAGGCAAAACTACACTACCCATAATCCACTTCTTCAAGGGCGCTTCCTGGTACAGCCTGTAAGCGCGCGCTCAGCAGCACTGGTTTCGAAGAAACGGACGATCGCGCGCATTGAATGTGCATGTGTTTCAACTCGGTTTACTCTACATTTATCTTACAACATCAGGTAAGTCATTTGATACGTGCACCTGATTATAATATTCGAGCACGACTATAATATCAGCTGACATGTTGCAATAACAGATTCTTTCATTGAAAGGAAACCGTTAAAAATGGCCATTTTGCTGCGCGTTCATATGTTCGGCCTTGTTGTTTCTTATAATAGTTGTAAACGACTGAAGCCCTTGAACATTTTCACTTCCTCTCATTCAATACCTGCAAAACACAACAAGCGAAAATTCAAGTATTGCTTCTCCGGATAACAAATGGATGTTTTTTTTTTTTTAGCGTTGCAAAGACTTAGAGCATCATTGCAAAGCACTAGGATGCAACCATGATGAAGTTTTTACTTACCTGCTCGTAGATTGTGAATATTTTTTTTCCCGAATTTAGTTTCAAGCAACATAGCACTGAATGTATTGGTGTAATATATGCTTATCACAACTGTGGTTTGGTTTTTCCTTTAAATTGTATTGTTCTTTTCAGAATGCCTAAGTCAAAGGAAGTGTTGTCTTCTTCCTCAGACAGTGACTCTGACAGTGAAGTTGATACGAAGGTATGGAAACGAATAACTCCACATTGCACATTTGTATATTTCTTGAGAATATCCACCAGTTTTATTTTGCCAGAACATATGACATTGTTTTAGAAATACATATAGAAAATGCATTTGATCTATTTGAATATTTTATTTTATATTAATAGGCTAAATGTGTGCCCTAAACATAACCTATAAACACATTTGTCAAAGCCATGTTCTAGTGTAGGTTTGAATTTAAGAATGAAGTGAATTTACTGAGACTATCAGGAAGTATCACACATTTGTTCTAAATTGTATGCCTGATCTGCTGAAAACAGCTCAGATTGAGCTGTTTGCATCCCAGAATGTTAACATTTCTATTGTAACACATTTGTCAAATATGAAATGTTTAGTTACTCACATCTTACATCTCAGTTTTTGACTGTTAACACTGAAGCGTCATGCTGAAATTCATGTTCGGCATCCGGACCACAGGTAAGTAGCCATGAGTAAGGCCATGATTAGATTTACCATCTGCATGTGAAATCCAAAGTTCCTGTTATTGTTTTCAATACAATGTAAAATTCTGTATTTCAGGCCAAGAGAAAGAAGCAGACAACACCAGAAAAGCCATCAAAGAAACAAAAAAGTGGAGAAACTTCAAAAGTTTCATCTGCATCCAAAAGCAGCAGCAGCAGTAAAAATGATAATATGTTCCAGGTGAATGATCTAACAGAGATATAATGACATAAATGTTTAGCTTTACTTGATACAGCATTACCACACTGTATATATTGTATGTTATATTGTTTGTATGTTGTTGTTTTTTTTTTTTTAAGATAGGAAAGATGAGGTATGTGAGTGTCCGGGATTTTAAGGGGAAAGTGCTGATTGATATCCGGGAATACTGGATGGACCAGGAAGGTGAAATGAAACCAGGCAGGAAAGGTAGGTGTCTATTCTTCATGGATTTAAATGTGAACGTAGAAATGCTCTATCTGCATTTTATTCTGCTACAGCGGTCTCTGGATACCTTTGTCCATATGGGGATTTCCTGGAAAGCCATAAGCTTTATGACTTCTATGGCCTTGTCCCAAATGGCACCCTAAACTCTCATGGTCTTCCTCTGAGTCCGCACTTACGTGACGTAATGCTTCTTTGATTGCTGGGTAGAAGTACTCTGTGTAGCTTGCGGTCTCAGCAGAAGTGCGCATCGGGGGCGCAAAGGGGGCGCGCGAGCACCCTTCTGAAAGCTAAAATGATGAATGGGACACCCTACGGCCTTTGTGGACCTAACGGACACACACACACACAGCGGCCATTATAAGTCCACAAGACTAAAAAGTGCACATGAAGTGTGCCATTTGGGGCAGGGCCTTTGAGTCTCACTTGTGGTTTTTCTGCATGAGGGCGCTCTCCAGCTTCCAGTATGAATCAAACGCATTACATGTGTGTACTAAATAATGCCCACAATACCCTATTTTGGGTAAAAATAGGAAAAAAATACTTCTCTCTAAAGAAATTTGAAGTAAACATATGCAAATCCATCAGTTTTTCTCCAGTTGTTTTGTTTGTTTTTTTTCCTCTCACTGGATGGTTTTCTGAAATTACTGTCAAAGATTTTTATCATATTTTTTATTATAAAACTTTAGGTCTTTCTAATGATTTATAATTATAGGCCCCCTGCATGTTAACATGTCACCCAGCAATTTTCTGTAAAATTAAATGTTTCGGTAAAATATGATTAGTTATTATTGTATTATATATATTCTCAAATACACTGCTTTGTATATTATTGTGAAATAGTGTTATTATAATAGTAATACTTATTATTTTGTAATCATAATAATTATTAGTCATAGGCATATCGATTTATAAAAACATTTTTGCTCAAATTGTGCAGTCCTACAAATAAGCACAACAAACCTTGTTTTCTTTATATATTTTTTTTGCTTGTTTGTTTTAAAAATTGCATTTTAAATCACAATATTAACCAGAAAAATCGCAATTATATTTTTTTTTCCCCAAATCACACAGCCCTAGGAAGATACTAGAAATGTGAAAGCTTACAACTTGGATGCTAGATGGTGCTATGGGGTAATTTTCAGTGCACAATAGATTACACACGGTGGAAGGGTGTTTGATTTCAAACTTATTTTAACTAAAAATGAAACTGGAAAAATAAAGTGGTCAAATTAAATTTTGTGTTCACCAAATCTCACTAACAGGCCAAACGGATGTTCATTCTTTTTTTTTAGGGAATCAAGTGCTTGTTCTGTTTATGGTCTTGGCTTCTGAATGCATCTAGGTTTATACCTATGTGTTTGTTTGGTTCGCTGTGTTAATATATTTAATATTTTGCACACTTAAGATGTATGTTGTGCGACCAGGTGGTTGTCTGTCAAATAAAAGGTATCGACATCTAAATTTGATCCGTCAGTAAAGATCTCTGGCACTCAACTCTTCATTAGATGACACATTATTTAATAACATGTCCTAATCAGACACGATGTGATAACCAGATGTGACGCGACTACAAGATAAAATGAATAAAAAATGACAAATTGAATAAAAAAAATTCCAGCCATTCAGAAGAGCATGTGGACTCTGCGTGCCCTGCACTGGCAAGTACATAATCAAATTCATAAATATTACACCATTTTAACATTATTAAAAACACATACTGAAATAATCTTTGTCATAGAATACACTTGTTCACTTTGAGTTCACAGTTTAAATGTTCTTGTTTCCTTTAATTTACTTTCATGATCTGAGGTGAATTATCAGTTGTTTTCAGTATGGCTATAAATATTCAAACTCGCAATAAATTATTTTAACATTAAATAAAGCACAAGACCGAATGCACGGATCCAAAATAATAAGCATCTGTTTTCTTTCCCAATTATTTGTTCACGTGAACCATAAGCAACTATTTGACATAATTTTGCATAAATGTGTTCGTTCAAGCACAAATAGACGCAAAAGAGAGCAGAATTCGGTGTTTGCGTGCTGCTCTGTGTGCGCCTTTTGTAATATCGTGTAATAATGACCACGTTATGACAGATGATTAGATATTTCTTTTAATTTTATTATGAATTTGTGTTTACATCGCTCAAATAAAGCGCTTAGCCAGCTACAGAGAAACTGGTAGCGAGGCAACAGACAAGTGACCAATCCCGTGCGTCGACGTCACTTCACGGATTCTACCAGCATGGTTAAGACAACCGTGCCGAGAATTCTGGGCCAAAAACGGTTAGTAATCGTGTCGTACCGTACCAGGCTCCAGTGGAAACACAACTTGAAACCGTTCCTTACCATTCTAAGAACCGTTCGGCCCGACGGTGGAAAAGCAGCTTATGATGGTTAAACTTCGCGATTAATCCGAGAATCATGTGCGTTTTAAACCGTGGGGCCTGGACCGTACAGATCATACGATCCTTATACTTGACAGCACATCCTGCAATGTGACTATTTCGGATACGCACATCGCAATATCGATTCTAAAAACATATTGTGACGCTTTAATTCAGAAGCAATTTTTTGTGTGTAAGTGAGCGGAGTTGTTTATGTCCTGAGTTCTGTTTGATGTGCTTTTACAGGTATTTCACTGAACCCAGAGCAGTGGAACCAACTGAAGGAGCAGATAAGTGAGATTGACGACGCTGTGAAGAGAATATAAGACCTGCCTGCAGTTCACAGGCAATCTGGATGCTTTTTTTTTTTTAAAGATTCTCACTCTGCAGTTCTTCTGCTGCCCTCCAAAGCCCAAACACAGTTTCTACACTTTTTCTGAATCAGTCAAGGGACAGGTCAAAGAGACCTGATTTCAGTCACACTTAATTTAACAGTGTCCTCCTTGTTACACGTACTGTAGTAATATTGGTAAATTATGCATAATTACATGTACGGCAGCCCCTAAGAACCGTACTAACCGTTAGTCGATTAGAAGAGGCTTGGTCGAGCAAGATTTTATTAGTTGGTTAATCGCAGAAAAAAAAAAATCTCCACAGGAAGTGGCGAAGCGACAGATTGTTAACGGCAGGAAATCCAAACATTCGCATATCATTCATCATTCATCGACCTCAAATATGGCTTACACTTGAAACATGTTAGTAGCAACTTTACAAGTCCTCTCTTTCTGATGTTAGCCTAGTCCTAGATAAATGTGCGCTATATTACACTAGGTGCATATCCAAGTGTTTGTGTCGAGAGCACGCTTATTGCATCCACATGGAGTGCGATCACTTTTGCATTTTAAAATACTGTCATTTCAGTCATACAGATAAGAGTAATGCAAACTGTAAAGGGTCCACTTTTATTTCTGTTAACTCACAATAACAGCAAAACGTGCATTTGTAAAATAATGAAAACAATCAGGATGCGGTCTCAGGGTGCGGTCTCAGTGAACTTGAGAACAAAATGAACAAACTCAGCGTATACGTGCTTCACAGACACGAGAAATGTATCTATAGAAAGCTTGAAATGTCTACTTTTAAATGAACCAATTCAAATGGAAAATAACTATTCTCAGATTATGTAATCCGTATGAAACATGCATATAGGCGCATCCACTACTGCGGAGATGACGAGTCGGTGTCATTGTGCAGCCGAAAACAATAAATTGTTAAAATGTTTAGACAGTCGCCTTTTTTTTTTTTTTTTNTCGCTTTTTTTTTTTTTTTTTTTCTTCACGACACACTTATAATCATTACTTTTTCTGGTGTGCTGTGAAAAGCTTTATACTTGTGCTTGAGCGCTGATTAGGCTGTTTTATATATATATAGGCAATTAAAAGCTGGTTATTATGATTCATGGCTTATTAATGTAAAAGCACAATTAGTCGACTAATTGCCTAAATGAATGTCTACTAGTCGAATAGAAAAATCTTTATTTGGGGGCAGCCCTAATTACATGCAACTAACCCTGAACCAAACCCTAATCCTAACCCTAAATCAAGTACATATTGTTAACTAATATTACTTGGTATTTAAATGTAGTACAAGTACACTGTAACAAGGACACATTAAAATAAAGTGTAACCAAATTGCGTAGTTACTAAGTTTTTGCCTTTATAGAGCAGCATGCTTCACAAGGAAAATGTGACCAGCAAACTTTGTATGTATATTTTAGATTAGGTTTTATTGAAGTAGTTGTTCATTGTATTTTTCTTTTTTTATTTGAGGGTTTTAAAGGGGTTTTGCTAGAGATATAGGGTGAGAGTTTGTGCCCTTCATTTTCAATAAAGATGAAAAATTAACACATCAAAGATTTTGTTTTGAGTTGTTTACTGTCATGTATAGGTTGTATTGTTTGGGACAGCTATGTCTATTAGATTATTTTTTTATATAACTATAATGATATTAACTGTAACTATAGAATATTAGATTAGATTATTTAAGTATTACTTTATTTAAATACATCTAAGCCTTTTGAGCAGGATGTGGGGATCACTGCAGCCAACTACTGGTCATTTGGGTCAATTAGGTCTAAATAAATACCCTAACATTTGAAAAGAAATGAAGTGTTAATGTTTAAGGTCATGTTAACACGTATCATATAAGTATGCTACTATGTTATTAATTAATTAAATATAAATTATGTTAGAATTTNTTATTAATTAAATAATTATAAATTATGTTAGAATTTATATTAAATCTCGAAAGTAATAGTCATCGTAGTAAGTAAATCTAATAACTCAACAGGAGGAATGAGGAGGTCCACCATTGATTCAATAAACATCTGCACTGAAACTATATAAGAAACCTGTTATATCACTGCAAGTCATCATCTGAATATTTAACACATTCATCCATAAACTAGAGTCTTTTTTTTTTTTTTTTT
>RJVU01071319.1:2589689-2617263 GCA_003731715.1 Anabarilius grahami
TTTTTTTTCTTTAGAAAATGACCGATCGTTTCGCTAGATAAGACCCTTATTCCTCGGGTGGAATCGTGTAGAGCCCTTTGAAGCTGCATTGAAACTGCAATTTGGACCTTCAACCCGCTGGTAACTGTTGAAGTCCACTATATGGAGAAAAATCAATTTCTTTTCGACCGAAGAAAGAAAGACATAAACATCTTGGATGATATGGGGATGAGTAAATTATCAGGAAATTTTTATCCTGTAGTGAACTAATCCTTTAAAAGTGAAGTGTGCCATTTCTTCATTACAAGCACCACTAAATGAAAAGATTTTTCATACCTGGGGAAAGTTATCGTTAGCGTTCCCATTCATCTCAATGGTAGTTGCTCAGCTGGTGTAGTACCTCTTGGAAGACAAAAAAAAAAAAAAGAATTAGAAATGCAGGAATGAATAGGCTAATTGTTAAATAACCATTTAACAAGTGATATAATAATGTATCATTATTGATTGGAAACTTCAGGAAAATTCAGGATTTAAATATGGAAAATTCAGCATTAAAGCATGTCATATAGCCGGGCGATATGGCCAAAAATCATCTCTATTTTTGGGCTGAATGGCGATGTGTAATTTCAGTATTTTGTAAAAATGTTTTTATTTGAAGTTAAAAAAAAAACCTGTATATTTAATAAAAAAAATGTTATTTCACATCCTGCCCAATATTGTCCTACAAACAATGTTCATATTGAAGGCTATGAAAACAAACACTAGAATGTAACCGTGTAGTCTATGTGCAAAAAAGGGTCAAATTACATTAGGCCTACATTCTAACATTGCAACATTACAATCTAAAAACAAAATGTAATTTAAAGCAGAAGTTAAATACACTAAACTAAAAATTAAAATAAATAAAAACAAAAGCACAGACTAATTATTAGGTTATTTTGATTACCCTACAACAGTCACTTTACAGTTTCTGCTATCATAAAAATACACTTAGTTGTAGGTTCGAAATTCTACATATGGCACATTTATGTTGCCCAACAAAAACAAATATTGAGCAACAATTTTTAGCAAAATGTATATTCAGATTTATTGCGCTCCTATTCAATTGTGCTCTGTCTATTTGGCGCGCTCGTTCACGGAAGTTTGTGCTTCCACTACTAACAGCAAAATGGAAATATTTTCTCGACTTTTACAGATGGAGAATATGTCTGTGAAATGTAAGTTATGCACTGATGAAATTATTAGATGTCACTTTAGCTTAAAGATAATTAATAGGGGAATGTTTGTTTCCACCAATCGCTGCGCAAGTTAAGGTTACGTACTGTATGATGGCGAAAACATGTTAGTGCTAGCCCTCCCGGGATTGCATAGATTGCATTGCAGTGTGTGCAGTTCGAAAAAAAAAAAGTTTATGAGAGCACTCTGGGCTATTCTCAGTCAGAGTGAAATTGGCCAAAAAGAGGCGGTACTCCACAGAATGTGATTTGACGCTGATTGGACTATATCCAAAGGCAGAACAAACAGCCTAGCAGTGACAGCTAGCGTAACTCACTTTGGTGGTGCGTCACCCTAACGCCCTAATGAAGAAACCACCCCTGCTTCGTCCATCTTCAGAACACAAATTAAGATATTTTTGATGAAATCCGAGAGGTATATGACTCCTCAATTGACACAGCAATTTAATTACCACTGTCAAGGCCCAGAAAGGTACTAAAGATATCCTTAAAATAGTCCACGTGACTACAGTGGTTCAACCTTAATTTTATGAAGCGACAAGAATATTTTTTGTTTGCAAAAACAGAACAAAAATAAGGAATTTCTTCTCTTCCCTGTCATTCTCCTACGCTGTTTACGTTGTAGACACAGTTCAGCACTTCCAGGTTCTACGTTAGAACGTCGTCTCATTATTGGTCGGCTCCTGCGTCAGCATCAAACGCATGTGTCATGCTGCTCACGTGTACAGAACGTGAATAGAGTTTACGGCACTTTGATATTCTTATTGTTATTTCCCTATAGCTGCTAATAAATCGGAAGTCTCGCGCATTCACAGAAAACACCTTACTTCTGCATTGGAAAATAAGGTGGATAGGAGAAAGTATTTTAACAAAGGAAAAAAAAAATGACGGTTCATGACACTTTGTTTTCTACAGTACATAATGATATTCATGATTATTGGACAAATTCAATTAAAAAGCTGTTTTTTTTTCAGATAGAACAGCAGATGGACGCTCTTCATAAGCAGAAGGCCGCTCAATATAAGAAAACAGCTGAGGTAAGCATACTTCAGAGAGCAAAGCATACTCAGGAACTATGTACTGTCTGTATACTGCCGTCCATCAGGGCTGTTGCTATAATAGGTGGTTAAGCGCCCACTTTTATATGGTACCTTATGTCCTTTATGAGAAGTATATTTCCTGAAGCAGTGGCAGGAGGGAAGTGAATAAGTGCACCTGATTTTCGCCATACAAAATGGGAAGTGATCTGTGCTATATGGCATTGTTCATTAAAACAAAAGCTTCTTATTCAAACTTAAAACACTCTTGAACTTAATGTATTCAGGTTTGTGATATTTCAGGTGGGTTTCCTTTACTTTTATTAGCATCAGGGTTTCCTGTGATGCATCAGTATTTCTTAGTTGAGAACGTAACGAACGTTATAGTATACGGTGGCATATACATATACCTCATCTGATCTTGCATATGACCCTTTTGTAGAAATACATTTATTTGTGTACATATCTAAGATACATTTAAAAAAATAACTTTTTATTACAATTCTCCACATCTATAGTAAATAGACTATACATCCACAATAATAGTAAAGTCATCAAAATAATGAAATTACACAAATATATTAATATATAAATATTAGAAGGAGATTAATACATAGGCAGTATTAATCAATGTCTATGTTTGTGTCTTTTATATTTTCTGCCTTGATCTCTAAATCACAATGTTTCTACTTTTAGCTGTTAGTGTAGTATTGTGTTTCTATATACAATAAAAATCCATAGACAATTTTGACTGGAATATTACAGCTTATATAGAATAAAGATTATAGTTATGGTATGCATTGGCCACACAGTTTTTAAATGTCATTGGGTATTTTTAAGGCAAAGAAGACCTATGATCAAAAGTGTCGAGATAAAGAGGAAGCAGAGCAGAACATGAACAGAAACGCCACCACTAGCAGCTCCAAGCAACAAGAAAAGGTACGCAAGTAGAACTGTGACAGTGCATCTGTGTTTTTTTACTTATCCTTAATGACCTCTGCAAGAATCTTGCTTTCATTCACATTTTCTTTGCTGTAGTTCATATGTTCTTTTCCTGGCTTCATGCTTTTTGCTTTTACTTGCACTTTTTACAGTGTTAGAAGGACATCACTGTATTGATGTATTTAATGCATCTTAAAGGTGCAGTAAGCGATTTCTGAGAAACACTGTCAATATTTGAAATCACCAAAACAAACATACCCCTACCCAATAGGATCACACCCCTATCTTTATAGCTCACAAACATGCTATGCAACACAGGCAACTCCCCCCTAAATGAGTGGAGACGCCCCTTACTGCTGATTGGCTACAAGTGTGTTTTGGTGCTCGGTCCGATCCACTTTCAACAGCGTTTCTCAGAAAATGCTTACTGCATCTTTAAGTTTATTGCAAAATATGCATATATATTCAAATATTTAAGTATTTTGAGAGTATAGAGAGATTGACTCGATTGCATCATTCACTGTGCTTCATTGGAGTGGGTGGAGCTAACAAGATCTTGTGACACATTTTGTTTGTTTCAAGTTTTTGATTGGTGTCATTTTCTGTACAGCATCATGGGTAATGTAGTTTTTCACCACGAATTCCACTGTTAAACATGATTATTTTAAAATTATGTTGAAATAATGCAGGCTGACGTCTTTAACAGAAGCAAAATACCATCAATAAACAACCCTGTAGCTCATAGTAAGGTTATCTTTAAAGGTTTATAAGTTATCGTTAAAAATCAATTTCTCTATGGAGAGAATGAATGGAGTTTTTACTTCCGCAACCTAACTGTTGCACTCTATTTCACCAAGATTTTTTCAGGTTTAAAACTCTTGTATATAGAACTACTTTCTTATGCATCATATTTATAAAAAAAGCTTAAGAATCATCGCTATTTTGAATGAATCAAGCCTTCTTATCATTTCAGAAGACTTGAGCGGTTGTTATGTGTGAGAGAGACTAAGTGTGTGTGAATTATTTGAGTTTGTGCTCAGAAGTGTTCAACAGCGTCTCTTCTAATAGAGAAGCTGTCTGTTTATAACAACAACAAAGCAATACTGTAACACCTCACTGCTTGTTTACTTAGTATGGAAACTGATAAACTCACAGGACAGCGCTGACAAGATCTGTGTGATATGTATGTGTGAGTGTGTGGGGGCGAGAGAGAGAACAGGAAAAAGAAATAGTGAGTATTTTCTGTAGATAAAACAAAGATGACTTCACTTGATTATTTGCTACATTGTATCCAGAACATTACATTTCGAACAGTGATTAAACCTGGCTGGAACTCCCTCTGCATCCACTTTTAAATAAACTTTTCCTGATAATTTACTCACCCCCATATCATCCAAGATGTTCATGTCTTTCTTTAGAAATTAAGTGGAAGTACGTTTAAGGCGATATTTTGTGTTTATAAAGCATATACAGTTGTATTTTTTTCGAAAATGACAGATCGTTTCTCTAGATAAGACCCTTATTCCTCGTCTGGTATCGTTTAAAGCCCTTTGAAGCTGCACTGAAACTGTAATTTTGACCTTCAACCGTCTGGAGGCCATTGAAGTCCACTATAAGGAGAATAATCCTGGAATGTTTTTATCAAAAACCTTAATTTCTTTTCAACTGACGAAAGAAAGACATGAACATCTTGGATGACATGGGAGTGAGTAAATTATCAGAAAAAGTTTATTTAAAAGTGGACTAATCCGTTAAAGGATTTTAACACATACAATCCAGTCAGTTTGAGATGATTCTAGAGCAGCGTGGTACAATCAAAACATAGTTGACACTAGCTATGTTTCCATCCAAAGGTGTGAATTTAACTTGTGTGAAAATTAGAATATCGGATAAAACATTTGCCAATAAAGCAGCGTTTCCTTCCCTTGTGTTCAAGAGAACAAAATGGTCACTTACTGGGAAATTGCTGCAAAATATCTGTAATAAATATGGAAGTTGCTACATCATAAATGTCGTTATCTTGTTATCTTTTGTTCTGAGTGTTTGGGAATGCAATGGCACGAGTTCTGGTAGGTCATTATACCAAAACATTTTGATGACAGACTGAATGACCAAACCAACATTTGAGATTCTGTGCAATGAAATTGGTCCACTGGTTAGACCAAGTGGTCCCGCTTTATATTAGGTGGCCTTAACCACTTTGTACTTACATAAAAAATAAGTACAATGTATTTATTGAGTTCATATTGTATTGCAAAACACTTTTGCTGCTATTGAGGTGGGATACGGGTAAGGTTAGGGACAGGTCTGGTGCATGAAAATAGGTGGATGGAAACGGCTGCCGATTTCATCATTGTGATATTTGCATATGAATTCTCATTCGTCTTCCTTTCTTGCATCTTTTAATTGTTTTATATCTGCTTATGCATATAGCATATCATGTTTACCTGGAACACTTTCTTTTATAAATGGAGAGAAAACATGACTGCCAGAGCATGTACAGTACTGTGAATCATCGTAAAATTTGGCAGTAATGTTGGAAGTATTTGTGATGCCCTGAGGACAAGTGCTGTTGAAAGGCTGTAAAACATTTGTAGCGAGTCAACCATCAGTCTTCATCTGTTCAGAGAGTAAAAATAGGCACGATAGGAAACTACTGTTTTTAGAGAACAGCTAAAAAGAGAGAAGAGCATTTTTGCTTAGTTAGGTTTAGTTTGTCATTTGTGCTGGTAAGATGTGAATGACTGTACAAAGACATTCCGTTGTATAATTTATGTCACTCTCTCATACTTCAAGCTGTATGCCAAAACACAACAAGCCAAGCAGACAGCAGAGGAAGCCGGTAAGAATGTTACAAGATTCACTAAAAATTTACTTGCTAATAATAATATTCTGTAAATAGGGCTGGGCATCATATTCAGTTCTCTAATGATTCTGTTGGCAATGTAAAACTAAGCAAATATTGTGAATATTGTGTATATATGAGAGAATTAAGACAAGTGAATAATATGCCGATATATTTGCCAGACGTATAAATCGGCTGATTATTGGCCGTTTTGAGCACTGCTACTCAATCTACAGCATGAAACGTAGAGCAAGGCCAGTGTCTGATTCCCGAATGATTGAGTCTTATGGGTCAGTTCTTTAGTGATCAACAACATACTGCGCAATCAATGTAGTCTAATTCCCAATTGAATGACTCTTATGGGTCAGTTATTTTCAGTGAATCAAACACGTACATCTTAACCTTTAAAGCCTACTGTTATGTTGTTATTAAGGCTTCTGTAGTTACTGACTAGTTGTTCATATGTCCATGTGTAGTTAAAGATACACATTATGAGTTTTGACAGAAGTATTTTACCAAAGTAAATGAATTAAAGAAATACAGTATGTTTTAGTATTGTTACTTAGTATATTGTTAAAGGTTTAGTTCACTTTCAAATGAAAATTAGCCCAAGCTTTACTCACCCTCAAGCCGTAGGTGTATATGACTTTCTTCTTTCTGACAAACACAATCATAGAAATATCGATAAATAAATATCCTGACGCATCCAAGCTTTATAGTGGCAGTATACGTAACCAAAACGAGTATGAGGTGAAGAAAGTGCTTTCATCCACATCCATCCATCATAAACGTACTCCACACGGCTCCGGAGGGTTAAAGGTGCTCTAAGCGAAGTCACGCGTTTTTAGGCCAAAACATTTTTTGTCACATACAGCAAACATCTCCTCACTATCCGCTAGCTGCCTGTCCCCTGAACACACTGTAAAAAAAAGTGGTCTCTGTAGTCGCCACAAGCTCCAAAAACGGCAACAAAAACAAACTGGTGCAGCCTGGACCACGAAACATAATAAACATGCTCCAGCCAATAACCGACAAGAATGATTTTAAATCATGTCAAAAAATCATGACTGTTTCAGGAAGCACAGAGGGGAGGGGGAGGAGGAGGGAGGGTCTAGCTAGCCTCTGTTTTGTTTGACAACACTTCGAACGTCAACAGAAAGTTACTCCACCCAGGATCACTTAGAGCACCTTTAATAAAGACCTTCTGAAGCGAAACGATGCATTTGTGTAAAAAAAAATATCCATATTTAACAAGTTATGAAGTAAAATATCTAGCTTCAGCCAGACCTCCTTATGTATTCAAATTACGGAAAAAAACGAACTGGCGTTGCGTCAGTTCCGTAATTTAAATAGTGAAGGCATAGGAGATACAGCGTAAAGTTTTTGAAGAATACAGAAGGCAGTTTGGTGGAAGCTAGATATTTTACTTCACAACTTTTTAAATATGGATTTTTTTTTTTTTTTACACAAATGCATTGTTTCGCTTCAGAAGGCCTTTATTAACCCTCCAGAGCCGTGTGGAATATGTATATGATGGATGGATGTGGATGAAAGCACTTTCTTTAGCTCATACTCGTTTGGTTATTCATACTGCCGTTATAAAGCTTGGATGCATCAGGATATTTTTTATAAATATTTCTACGATTGTGTTCGTCAGAAAGAAGAAAGTCATAAACACCTAGGATGGCTTGAGGATGAGTAAAGCTTGGGGTAATTTTTATTTGAAAGTGAACTAATCCTTTAAGGCCAATTATTTAATTTTATTTATGCCACCTCTGACAAAAAAATTGAAAAGAATATCAAAATCGTCTAATAATTTCACAGTGGAATTCCTCAAAAGTACTAGTAGAACCATTAAGGAACCAGAATCATAAAGAGGAAAAAAGTTTTAGTGAAATATATGTAGGTAAACATACCTGTTAATTACTATGTATTGTTATTTTACTGTATATAAATGTGAATGATTAAATATCATTGTGCTTATTTAGTGAAACAGTGTGAAAAAAATCTGATGCATAAATATTAAGATATGACACAAATATCATCAAAAGGTCTAAAAATATTGCGATATGACTTTATTTAGCTGTATTGCCCAGCCCTACACACAGCACAACACGACTCTTCTATTTCATTTCTAATTATCTCCTTTGTTTGACTGCATAATAGACAGGATATACAGTCAGAATGTGTCCGTGCTGGGGAAGATGAGAGAGGAGTGGCTGAAAGAGCATGTCAAAGCATGTGAGGTGAGCGCTACGCCAGGGCCTGCATCACACACCCCAACACTGATGATTGCTTTTCACAACAGATCAATGACAAATCACACGTGATCATGTCGGGTCATGTGAAGCCTGCATGGTATTTCATGTTTCACTATACAGCCATTAAAGGTCAAACAAAAATTCAAAACTATTGAACGACACAAAATGCCTGAATTAAAACATGCTTTAACAAGTTATTTTTGGTGATTTGTGAATTACTGGCTGGTGTTCTAATGTGAATGAGGTAAAAATGCATTTTATGGGGTTGTTTTATAATATTATGATCTTTCTACTATCTCCTGTGCATGTTATTGCAGTTTTTTGAGAAACTGGAAGTGGAGAGGATCAACATGCTGAGGAATGTAGTGTGGACCCATCTCAACCATCTCTCCCAGCAGTGTGTCACCAGCGACGAGGTAACCTGAGCTTATGCGCCATCAGGTAAGACCCAAATATGGAACTTGACTTACAATGTCCATTTCTGTTACACAGCTCTATGAGGAAGTGAGGAAGTCACTGGAGCAATGTAACATTCAAGAAGACATTGAGCATTTTATCAACCTCAGAAGAACCGGAGACAAACCGCCAGGTACTCTCAGCAAGTTTTTTTTTTAAATTTAGTTTTTTTACGGCAGTCACATTGCAATCACATTTGTTGTTGTTCATTTCCAGTAATTTGTATTGGAAACCACAGAAAAATTTTTTTTTGCATGAGGGCCAAAGATTTCCCCACACAGATTTCGCATTGCATTCAAGTGAATTTGCCGCATTGACCTACAGAAAGCTGCTTCGTTTGAAAGTGACTTTCTTGTGAACTACAGTTCATACGTTACAACACTATTGAAAGGACAGTGGATCTTTATTGTGCAAAATTTAGCAGACACACCAATGTAACTGCACTTTTACTGTGTATTTTGATATGTAAACTTTTAGCTCTAATAAATTCTGTTCATTTGGTTAACCTTATGACGACAAAATACATCATACAAACACCATAAAATTTGTCTATACGACTTTGTCCATAAAAGTTCAACATCTTTACTCACTAAATATCTAATTTACGATTTTACATATTCCAATTTGATGGATTGTTTGATTACAAGACTTTGAAATGAAACCTGATTTGAATATGCTCATGCGCAAATGAGATTTGAGGTGGAGGGGATGATTTTCAGTGAATATTATAATGATGTCTTTCCTCACATCAAGCTATCATTTATCTCTGAAAAGTTTGGTCTACTTTTATTGTGCTCTTTTGTCCTTATCAGACCTTGACGGTCTGCAGTAAAGAAAACAGCAGTGTGAACATTCTTACTAAGCTTTTTGTTTGAGTTTTACTCAAATATGAGCTTGATTACATTTTATTTTTGGTTGAACTTTACCTGAAATGTTTATTAAACTGATCTTTCCTCAGCACCTGTTCCATATGAGAACTTCTACAATAATCAGAGAGCGGCTTCCTCACTTCCAACAGTTTTCAGGTGACCTCTCACTCCTTACAGATGGATCTTTCAAACTAACATAGTCATTTTATTTCTTATGTAAATTCTTACTTTTATATTATCTTGTGTCTTGCTGTGTTATATTTCAGGAGAGCAGCAGCACCTCCACCGCCAACTCCAGAAAGTATGAAAATGTTTAATGTATATATAGCAGTGTGTTTATATATTCTCTTCTGCATGTTTATTCAATTCCCAATTCTTGATGTATCTTTCATCCTTCAGATGATCCTTTATACTCAACTGTAGCAGAACCAGGGTACAGCTTAATACGATACTAACAAGAACGTAACTCGGTAAGAATTCTTGAAGGAATGTAACCTTGATGTACAATTTACAAACAGTAATATTAATGCTGGCGCAAGTATTATACAGATACTAATGTTGTTTATGAATCCCTTGAATGTTTCCTTGAGGAAATGGTGTTTTAGTTACTGTTATTTTCTTTTGCAGTTTTCACAAACCCTTCTGCTGTTCAGTATGAATACAGTGAAGGCATTTTTCATCAAGGGCTGAAAAGCACATTGGTTATCTTCTAATGCTGTTGCCAGCTTCCTCATACTCTCTGGTGGGAATATATTTGTAGCCTGGCATGAAGGGGTATTCTTATCTCTGTGTAAAAAGCATTTTTAACTTGCCAACCTAAAATCCACCCTAGCAAACAGAGTGAGCTTTGACACTATTGCATAGTGATAAAAGTTTAATCTTGAAGTTCTCACTACATTGATAACATCGTCAAAACAACATTGTATAAATCTTTGTATTTTAATTACTGTAAAAAAGATTGACTATTAAAGATTAAGGAATTTAAAGGTGGAGTGTACAACATTGCACTATTAGTGGCACCAAATGGAATTGCAGTTTGTTTGAGCATCTTGACTGGTCTCAACCAATGGCGTATGTTTGGGGGTGGGACTACTATTTTGGCCAGCCAATGGAAGACAGGAGGGGACTATTTTTAGTCATTATTGTTCAATTTCTGTTTGGTTCAGCTAGTGGTACACACTTCAACTTTAAGGCCAGCTTTAAAAGGCCACAAAAAATATAATTTATTTCTAATGTAATATTCTAGACACTGTCAATACACAGTCCTGCACCACTGGATACATTGCTTCAATAAATGTATATATTATTTGATCTCATTGTCCATTGATAAACAGTGTGGTATGTCAGCTTTATCCTCTCATGAGAAGTGTCTGTTTGAGTCATAAATAGAAGAACATTTCCAAGATGGCTGCCGAGTGAACAATCTTGAGTGTTGAACCAGTCGACATTTTGCTATCCCACAAGGCCAAGGGAGCCGAGGAGCCAAAGGTTTGAAAAGTTGAACCGTGAGTGCTGTACCTGTAGGTACCAAGACAGTCCTTATGGTTAAATTGTTTTTGCTAATACGTCACAGGTCAAAGAACATCCAAGTAAAATTCTGATGACGGATAGTGTCCGGAAATGTATACACGCTACGAATGACCTTGCCTGGCAAGGCCAGACTGATATATATCTTCTGATTCTACAAGATATTTCAGTCAACTCCAAAACGTACCGTGCAATCAGATTCGTTTATTTCAGTGCCGCAAACAGCGTCACTCTAGTGCGGCGAAAGTCCCTTCAATATCGAGCAGAGCAGACTGTTCGCGTCTCTAATGAAGCTTGTGCTCGTCCATTCTCGCTTCATTGTGTTCAAAATACAGGGCGAATCTCATTCAAGCGAGCACAAAAGCATTAAAGAGCTTCTTTGGTTTGTTTGACATCTGTAAAGAGGCTCGTCGTGTCGCCCGCGCCGCTGCTGATCCCAGCACGAGCAGATGAGAGAGAGACAGTTTCGATTCGATTCCGTTCTCAGTTTGTCAAGATTCATTACATCTTTGTTTATGCCATCTACAATCTCAGCACTGATCGGGTGACTGTATGTTTTAAACAGTTTATTGAACAGCTTGATGGCCTGATATGATGTCACACACACACACACACACACAATTGGCAATAACACCACATATTCTCAAATTCTTACTGCAACAACGACACAAGTCATTAACGTCGCTATCTCTAGCGCTAGCCATGTTAAACTACTCTCCGTGCTTGCCAAAAAATTATTGTGCTTGCCCGGGGCCGTTTATTTACTTTTCGCTGTTGACTCTCTTTGCTAACGTCATATCCGCCCTTCTCTGATTGGTTTACTCCGCTTCCTGTTTGCTCGGACTTGCTCCGCCTTAGAAATCGAATTGATTCAATGGCCGACCAGACTCATCCGCTGGTACAGTGTTGAGGCTGGATTTTCCAGGCAACGAATTACCAGCATACACTCTTAAAGTCGGCATAAAACAGAAGTTGAGGTAGTCGTTTCTTCCCTCTTGTGACATATATATCCAAGTGAAACTGGATCTTGAACAAGAAAAAATGTAGGATGGGTTTTTTTCTTCATTTTGTTCATCAGGAATTGAAAGCTTCTAAAAGGGGTTTGCATAGCGATGCAATAGAAGAACCATTTTTCGTTCCCCAAAGAACCAGACAGTGTGAAGAATATTTTAATAATCTGAAGAACCTTTTTCCACTATAAAGAACCTTTGTTATGGAAAAGTTCCATGAATGTTAAAGGTTCTTCATGGATGTCAATAAAGAAATTTTTTTTATTAAGAGTTGAGGCTGTTCACACGGAAGATAACTTTAATGATAAAGATATAGTTGTAAAAATCATTCTAAATGTAACAGAATAGCAGAGTCCACACCACAACTGTAAGGATAACAGCACAAAGGAACAATATTGTTGTAATCACTTTCAGAAATTGATTTCCAGCTGATGAATCCATCCTGCTTTAAAGAGTTTGAGCATTTAAAGCGGCAGAAGACAAAACAGCAGCGCACACTTACAATAAACAACGATATTGTCTGTTGGTGTGGACGCTAATATAGTCATCGTTATAGTTATCGTTCTTGGTGTGAACGGGCCTTATGGTTGACCAATGGCTGAGAAGATCTTCAGAAAATTCAGTACATACTATGAATGTGTGGGAATTCAGAAGCAGCCTTGCTCAAATAAGGTCTGGCTGGTGTAAACATGGAATACTCTTTGAATCTGTTCAGTGCTCATTAGGAACCCAAAGGAACCGACAAGATCCACTTGGTGTGTGAGAAGTGAATGCCTTTCCATGTGGGAAAACCTTTGTCTTTACTGTACTGTGGTCTCTGATTGCGGTCTTGAAGCACACAACTTTCCCATCATCACTGTTCATGTTCAGATCAGACTTGATGGATGAGGTATCCGTAACCACCCGAAGTCCATGGAAAGCCCCAAATATGTTCTTCCTCTGTGCGATCAGCTCTTCAGAGGACATCTCTAGGCTTTGATTTGGGGTCAGCGTTGAATCTTCTTTTAGTTGTTGAGGAGTCCGTTCATCCTGGTCCAGCTGGGCCTTCAGATGCTCCACGTCTTCCTGTACAAGTTCATTATCAAGCCTGAGCCGCTTGGAACCTGAAGGACAGTCCTCGGCATCTTCACAGAGAAGCTCATTCCAGCTGGACCACAGCTGCCGCTTGACCCCTGATGTTGGGCTTTGTTTGTCAGCAGTGGTGGAGTTAGTTAAAGCTGTGGAAGATGGATCCGATGGCTCTTCCTGTGTCAGCAGAGAGATCCAGCAGTGTTCAGAAGAATGGTCCTCTGTTGGACTCACTGAGGTACAGTGTGAGACTAAGTCTCTCTGGAACGAAGCCTAGTATACAGGAAGTGGAATTGACAAACGGTCATTTGTGGGAGGGACAATGACAGTGTGGAGGTTAACGTGATAGAACATGTTGCTGGATCAACATCTTTGTTGATCCTGGAACAATATTCCAATCAACCAGTCAGATTAGAGGGATAAGTTTACAGTTTATGTCAAGTTTAGGCTTACAACAAGGGTTAGGTGCTTCAACACCATTCTAATTCACCTATCTTTTCCCTCTGATTTTAGGGATAAATTATGGGTGTAGGGTTAGGACTATGTTTTTGGACAGGAATGTTGTTCTAGGATCAACAGTAGATGTTGATCCAGGAACATGTCTGTCTTGGCAAAATCACAGTGACCCAGTTTGGAGGTCTTACTGCTCTCTGGCTGCTAAACTTTCTCAGATGTGTGTTTAATATAACAGTATATAAAATAGATACCTGCAGTCCTGGCTTCTGATTGGTCAAGTCAGCATTTTTGGTACTCTGCTAAAATTAAAAAAATATTTTCACATTTATAATGCAAAACAATTCCCATATACAGCTCTGGAAAAAATTAAGAGACCACTCCCAAGTTCAGAAGTCAATGTTAAGTGGTCTCTTAATTTTTTCCAGAGCTGTATATTTCATTGTATTTATTGTACTTTTCATTATTGTTTCAGTAAAACAAAATTAAAATGAAATATATTCAAATATTTTTGATTAAATGAACTGTGAAAAACATGAAAAACATAACCTATTTATCAGGGTTCCCATGATCAAATGTCAACATGAATTGCCATTCACAGTGCATTTTACTTCCAAATCAGATGGTGAAACAGGATATTAAATTAGAAAATGGTTGGGCAGGACCTGATTTTATCAGTCAGGAGTTGATTGGATGGTGAGAAGTGGATTTTACGTACTATAATGGAGCAAATACAAACATTTTTTCTTTGGAATAACATGAACAGATGAAGTGTTCACAATAAGACCAGGGTTGTGCAGTAAGAAGGTAAATAACTTCATGTTGACTTCAAAATTGTGACTTGAAGGCCTGTAATTTTTTTTTTGTTGCTATGAGATTGCTCTTCATGGATGGAAGAGTATTTCGTATAGATTATTCACAACCATAAGGAACATTCACTAAATTATTGGGGGGGAAACTTAACATCTAGTAATGTAGTGTAATGCTCAGTCTGTTTAGCCAGATTTCTCAGCTGGGCATTCGCCACCTTCAGGGCAGATATTTCCTCTTGCTTTCTCCTGAGAGTGGCGTGAAGCTGGGGAGAGAGAGACATGATTATTACTCAGTAATACAATTAGTGAAGTATGTCAGCACTGGTATGGAGACATCAGAGATGATATGATTCATCTAGTCAAACATGTGCTCTCAGAACGTCACGTACAGAATGAGCTCATTCAGAGTTATTCAGTTTGCATACCTGAACAAGTGAGGAATCATTGTCCAAGGGAAGGAATTGAATGTATCGGACGACATGCCACAGAATCTGAATAGATTGCTCAGTTATTTGAATTACAAATATAAGGATGCACAGACAAAGTGTGGCCTGAACGACTTTTGCATTGACAAGATAATTATGAGTCACTAACACACAAAATAGAGAAGTGATCTTCAGTTATGTCACATAGGACATTTGTCTTGTGGAAAACAGCAGCTGCAGCGGGTTAATATTTTCTCATGACTCTGCTGTTCGCCGTTCTCTAAAACGTTTTAATCCCACGGGTTACATTTGTGACTGAAATTTATTGAAGGGTCAAAAAGGTGGTTTTTACACGACTAAAGCTATTTAATTTCAGTTTGCTCCTCAGACAAATGATGTCTGTTTTGTTGCATTAAGTGAAAGAAAGTACAATTTAATATACATTTATCCATTTCTGTTTTCCAAACAACTGTCTGGAATTAAAAAAATACTATATTATGTTGCTTTAGTGTTTGCAACTTTGGAAATCAGTTGGGTTTGAGACATTAAGCATACTTTTACAACTGTGACCAAGAATAAACCACAAAAGCTTGTTTAGAAAAGGCAAGCAGTTTCAGTTTCAAACATTTTATTGGTCGACCCAAGGAGTGAAATACAGTACATGTAGTAACTTAGCTTGGAATGATTTAGGAAAAAATAATTGTGATATTTTGTCAGATTCTTCAGTCAGGGGCATTTGTGACTACTTAAAGAGAAACATCTTAAACCTGTTCATTTACATTATAACATATTTTTTGTGAAATATTGGATAAACCTTGGAAACTTGGACAAGAAGTAAGCTAGCAGTCAATAAAATTTAGATTTTGTATAAAATAAATAAATAAATAGCTTCTGAATTAAATTTAATATGGTTTGGTAATGCCAGTTTTAAAAATCTTAACCCTTATGTTGTGTTCAGGTGATTTTGACCCCGAGAGAATTTTCTTTTTCCTGAAAATGTTATCGCATTAGACTAAAATATTCAAAATATTGAATTGTTGGTGGGGTAGTGAATGAACAGCTCTCCACTCTCATTAGCCACAACTGAGGTGCCCTTGGCTTGAGCAAGACATCGACCCCCCCAATCGCTCCCCGGGTGTGTGTTCGCAGTGTGTGTTCACTACTGTGTGTGTGTGTGTGTGTTCGCTACTGTGTGTGTGTGTTCACTACTGTGTGTGTGTTCACTACTGTGTGTGTGTTCACAGTGTGTGTGTGTGTTCACTACTGTGTGTGTGTTCACTACTGTGTGTGTGTGTTCACTACTGTGTGTGTGTGTGTTCACTACTGTGTGTGTGTGTGTGTTCACTACTGTGTGTGTGTGTGTGTGTTCACTACTGTGTGTGTGCACTAGGATGGGTGAAATGCAGAGCACAAATTCCGAGTATGGTACACCATTCTTAGCCACACGTCGCGTCACTTTTACTTTCACTTCTTAATATAGCATAATGAGCAGTTTACAAGCAATTTTTAAGGCTGGTCATTCTTGACCGGGAACATCAAAGGTGTTACAGGGTTTTCAACACAGCTTAAGGGTTCAAATTAATGTCATTGCTGATGTTTAAACTCCTCCCAATTAGAATCTCCCTGATTTCAACACTAGCCTATACATTTATTATGATAGAGGGGAAATTAAAAATTTTGGGTGGGGGACAAGCCCAAAACAGAGAAATTAATTAATTAGAAACATAATAAGACAGGTATGAAGAAACACAATAAAAAGTTTAAAGCAGTTATAGTATGCAAGATCATGCAGAGATGTTATTGTTAAAGCTGCACTCTCTCACCAGCTCTAGAGAGAGATCTGTTTGCTCTGACACTTCATGCGGGACAGATGACTGACACTCCCCTGTGGTAAGATACAAAAAATAAAATAACTTTTTTCTTTACAAAAATATACAGCTGAAAACAATAATATTTGTAGCCTAATAAAAAGTAATTAAAACACAATGGTGTTTAACTTCTTAATTGTATCCAACTACTTTGTCATTTTCTCATGCCTAAAATAAACCACATCTCACCTGTGGCAAAGTCCAACAGATCTTCATTAGGTGACTGGATGGCTAGGCTCGCTGCATTATCCTGCTGATGAAATGTATGTTTAATGTCATAAAATGACGCTCATGCAAATTCTTAAGCTTTTTACATTCATAATAATACTACCATAAAATAAGACAGCTGAGTGCAGAAGCAGGTTTGCATGGTGAAGTGATGCGAGTGAGTGAGCACGTGTGAAGAGCAGTTTTGCTGTCAGATCTGGAGTAACATCATCACAGCGCGAGCGGCGACCGTTGTCGTCAGGTGCGCGTGTAGCGACGCGTGCCTGGACTCCGCGCGCTTCAGAGCGCCGCTCATTTCAGCGGCAACCGAAGCTCCGCCCACTTCATACGCTGCTGTGTCCGTTGGAAATCCTTCACATCAGGACTAACAATTCATAAGTAGTCTATAGCTGTTTTTGTTTAGAAAATAACTAAGCCTCTAAATAGTCCTCTAAACAGTTACCGCCTGTCCACTTTGTATCACCTAGCCTTTCTTTCTTTGCTGAAATTATCTAATAGTTAAAAAATGTTGCCTTGGCTAATAACTTAAGTCTAACTTTTTCACCTAATATTTTATTTTAAGCTTCATTTCAATTACCAAAAATGATTTTTAGTAGCTTTAGTTAACAATAACACTGGGAGAGGCCTAGTTCTACTCTATTAGTGGGAAAACGCTGAGCACGGAGTAATGTGGTTCAAGATCTACAAGAAGACTCATTTCCCTGCTGGAAAGAGCCGTGTGTTGTTGATGGGTTTGTCAGGAAATACACTAATGTAATTATTATTCATTTTTATAGGCTTTTAAAGCAGACAGATGTTCATTTGGAGCCAGAAAGCATGTTAGTCAATTTCAACTTAAAAAAAGCCTAAGTAACAGATTTTTTATTCATATACTGAGAGATGCTTTTTTTGTGGCCCTTTTTTCTTCTGAATAATATTTTATTTGTGAAAGATTCCATCCTCCAAGTCCACTGTGTCAGTGACATTACCCAAGTCAACCTCCTTTAATGTCTATTATTTTTGTATGATAAGATAACTACGGTCAGACTTGAGACATGAATCTTAGCCAGTTCTATAATTTAAATGTTTACGTTTACAAGACCATAATTTGATATTGCATTCACATCTATCAATAACAAAACAATTACATTATCACCACAAGACTGTTCGTCTGCATTCCTTCTGTCTTACAGTAAAACCACAACCCTGTCAGTCTATTATTATGGTAATGGATTTGAAGAATACCACAATGTCTTTGTCTTAAAATATTTTTATTATGGTTTGGCAATATAATTTACAGTCTCACCCCTCAGTGAGGTTTGTCAACATTTAATTTATAGTCAATTCATGATTGAATACAAACAGGCATTTCCTCAGAGCATGTTTTCTGACTTGATCAGTTCTGTGATGATCTGTATGGTCTTCTCATCTGAAAAGGATAAAAACGAAAGACGGCGTTATGTGTGCGTTCACAACACGAAGGCTGTTCGGAAAGGTATGTGTATAAATATACTGACTGACTATAAATATAATGATGACTCATTTAATAACCAGTTACTTGTAAGGTTAAAGTTACCTTCCAAATTCATTCTAGGGTTGGCCAATTTCCTCTCCAGGAGGGAGTCCATCAGCTTGCGAAGGTGTTTGAATATCACGCCAATTCTGACTGGAGCCTGATAGGAATTGAAAGAAAGTACACTGAGATAACAGTCATCTCACAGTTTGACAAACCAATTTCTGATGCCTCAGTGCTCCTGCCAATGACGTGATCAATGCAAAGCAGGTAAGCAACCAAGCATGGATAACCACTGAAACAGGACACGCATACAAAAAAATTTCCCTGACCTGGAAGTTGATCCATCCATCCAGAGAGATGAGTCTCTCCCTGTGATGCACGTCAATATCACCTCCAAACAGCAGCATTGATAAAGGAGAGATCAATGTAGTGTCTCTTAGAAACACCTTAGAGTATTTCACCTGTTGGCAACATGAGAAAACAGTGGGTCAAATCACAAATGTATGAATAATAAGAGTCAATGACATATAAAATGTCCATTGATAATAAAGTCATTTATAAAGAAAGGAAAAACAGGTGTCAACTTCTTAGAAATGTACTATTTGGATTTATGTTGGTTTCATATGGTTTTGAAAAACTTTTTAAGAATTGTTTCAAATGTAGTGACATCTCAATTTTTATTTCCAATATGTTTTAAAATAACATTTTTAAGGTAAAAATATTTATTACAAATATAAGTTATTAAACCCATAAATAACATTTATTTTGAGGAGTTCCACCATATGACATTTTACAACCTAAACCTTAAAAAAGTCAAATTTTCTGATATTTGATGAGACTTGTTGACCTTGACACACAGTCATGAGGGTCTGCAAGGATCCTTAAAAGGAGTTAAACAAGCAATAGTAATAGTAATGCTTGCCTCACCAAATAAATCAAGATAATTCGGTTGCCAAATAATAAAATGCTATGAGAGTAAGCAATGTGCTAGAATGCGACTGACATGGGATGGTTTAAAATCACACAAAATGTCACAGTCATATATTAAAACCAGCCCAACACACCTTTTCCTGGAAGAGAAGCCAACCGTGGGTCTGTAGGAAGCGATTGACGGAGGAGGGGTGAACATGGGCCTTCCCCTGAGCCGTCTCAACCACACACGCCACCCGATCCTGAACGTCCACAGAGGGAGTGCAGTGGATACGACCCACGCTGTCATACAGACCCGCCGTCAGCACGGCATTGAGAACAGAGATGTCCTGTTTGGAGAGCGCGCCGAGGACTTTCAGTTCAGAGCTGGGGTGAGAGCGAGGCGTCCGACTGGGCTTGGAGGCTGTGAAACCGGCCTGCTCCACCATCCTAATGAGCTCCTGCTTCACATCCTGAGAAGGAAGTTAAATACTAAATATTTATAAGTCAGATTAATGTATTGCCTTCAGTTAAATACACCGCAATTTCTGAATTTCTAAATTCATTCAATACATTTAGAATTTTCTAATTTTTTTGACTGATAAGTTGTAGTATCTGGATATTTGGAAAAAGACCAATTTTTGTTTTAATATTATTAGTATTTGAAAAACATTTCACAACAAATCAAAACTAGTGTGGTGTACCCAACATGCAAGAAGCCAATTTGTTATGTACAGAATACCACAAAATAGGAAATAATAATCACAGACAGGGACCCCTGTAAACCCTTATTCTGGTTCTCAAATGGACTAACTTAAGTAAACTTCATTATATTCATTATTCAAAACTTTTGAGATTCATGATATTGTTTAAAAATACTTGTTAAAGCTTGTTTACATAACTATAATGCTAAATATATAGTTCTAAAAATCATTCTAAAGGCCTGATAACTATAAAGATAACTATAATGATGACTATATTAGCATCCACACCAGCAGACTATATCGTTCTGTTCATTCTAAGCGCACTGCAGTTTTGTCATTTATCGCTTTAAATGCTCGAGCTCTTTAAAGCAGGATGGATTCTGATTGGCTGTCAATGTTTTTATCGTTCATCAGCTGGAAAAAAATCGTTCTGAAAGTGATTCCAATGACATTGTTTCTCTGTGCCGTTATTGGTATAGTTGTGGTATGGACTCTGATATTCTTTTATATTTAGAATGTTTTTTAGAACTATATCTTTACGGTTCTCTACATAGTTACCGTCCTTGGCGTGAACGGGCCTTAAAGGGTTAGTTTACCCAAAATTGAAATTTCAGTCATTAAGTACTCACCCTTGTGTTGTTTCACACCCGTAAGACCTTCGTTCATCTTCAGAACACAAATTAAGATATTTTTTGATGAAATCCAAGGTTTTTTATCCACCATAGAAAGCAATGTAATTACCATAATTTAAGGTCCAGAAAGCTTTTAAAGACATTATTAAAGTATGACGCAGTGAACGCACTTCAGCTCTTCCGTGTTTATGTCCAAACGCTGGCTCAGTATTGGCCGGCTCCTGCATCAGCATCACACACATGCAATGTGCTGCTCATGTGAACAGCCTCGGCCAATACTAAGCCGGCGTTTGGACATAAACACGGAAACTCTGCACTGCATTCACTGCATCAACTGCGTAGGTGACTGACAGGGGAGAGAAAAAATGTACAGTTATTTTTGCGCACAAAAAGTATTCTCGTCACTTCATAACGTTAAGGTTAAACAAATGTAGTCACATGGACTGTTTTAACAATCTCTTTACTACTTCTCTGAACCTTGAATGACAGTAATTACGTTGCTTTCTATGGGGGATAAAAAACCTTGGATTTCAACATAATTTGTGTTCCTAAGATGAACAAAGGTCTTACAGGTGTGGAACAACATGAGGGCGAGTAATTAATGACAGAAATTTCATTTTTGGGTGAACTAACCCTTAAGTCCGTTTGTGAGGACACTAATATAGTTATCATTATAGGTATCTTTAAAGTTATCGTTCTTGGTGTGAACAGGCCTTTAGCCTGGAAAAATGTGCTTGAAAACCTTTTTGGAAATGTGTACTCAAGGTTTAAGGAAATTTGTTACTTTTGATGGATAAATGTTATTTTTAACTAAAACCATTTTTTTTTTTTTTTTGGCAATTAAAACAAACCTGAAATAAAATATAAATATTAGATTAGAAATGTAAATAAATATGTTTATATTCAAGTACTAAATTACTAAATGAAATCAAAACTAATTACAGCTATATAGAAATGTTGGTAACATTTTACAATAAGGTATTCATTGTTAGTTCATGTCAGCTCAAATACAGTACTAATTATGTAATAATGTTTTAGTAAATGGTGAAATTAACCTTAACTAAGGTTAACACATTTGTTAGTTTATCATGACTCTGCAAATGAATCAGTAAGTGTGTTAGGAGCTGTAAGAGGACGTCACCTCAATCGTCATTAGGGCAGTGCGATTCAGGAAGTGTCTCCTGCAGTAAGCCATCTCTGCACGAGTTCCCTCGCTCTGTGAACTCTTCCACCTGTGAATAAAACAGTAACTTCATTACAATGATTTCACTTCCTTTGTCCGTGAAGTTCTTTTTTGTTGAACACTTGTGATTACCCAAGGTAAGCATTGAAGATGGTCATGTGATCTGAGTTTGCAACTGCTAGAGCAGATTTAGCCAGGTTGGCCTCCTCCTTCCTGCTCATAGGAATAGCAAACGGGGACTTTTCAGACATGGCTGCAGCAATGGTGGCCTGAAAAACAAACAAAAATGTTTATTAAGTTATATTATGAATTTCTCAGTGTTGTTTTGGACCCCATTGACTTTCCTTTTATGGATAAAAACAGTTAAAGCACCCTTCAAAAATATTCAAAAAGTCATACAGGTTTGGATAGACATGAGGGTGAGTAAATTATGACATCATTTTCTTTCTTTCTTTCTTTTTTTTTTGTTAGGAATTAATAACATGCTGAAAAAACACTCACAATAGGTTCAAGGCAGCCGAAAATGGCACCGAAGATAAGCATTTTGCCAATCTTGACATTGACTGGAAGGGCAGCCAAGTGATGACCGAGCGGTGTTAGGGTGTGGCTATCTTGCTGACAGGCGCTGATCTTCCTCAGCAGGCTGACAGCATTACACACGGCCTGTGGCTGAGGCGCATCGAGAGCTCGACACAGGAAATCCTCTGGAGAGCCATAATCACACTTCTGTTAACACACAGGGGGGTGACAGAAGTCAGTGTCGTTCAAGGAAAAAGCTATTTTATGCTTTCAAAGGGTTTGTGGTCAGTAAGACTTTGTTTTGAAAGAAATTAATAGATAAAATGCATCACGGTTTCCACAAAAAATATTGAGCAGCACAACAGAGCAGCAAATCAGCATTTTAGAATGATTTGAATTTGATCAATGATGCTGAAAATTCAGCTTTGATCACAGGAATAAATTACATTTAAAATATATTCCAAATAAGAAAACAGTTATTTTAGATTGTAATAATATTTCACAATATTGCACTTTTACTGTATTTTTGAGTAAATAAATGCAGCCATGGCAAGCTTAAAAAAAATGTTTCTTTCAAAAACATTAAAATATCTTACTGACAACAAACTTTTGAAAGAGAAAAACATGGTACTTAACATAATATGAAGGCAAAGCTCCTCCAAAGGCACTCTGAGAATCTCTGGGATGGAGTAGTCAATGAAGCTCTCAAATCTGTTGTGGGAAAAACAAAAACATGAGAATTTACTCAGAAATGTGCGGTAAGACAGCATATAAATTGTACATATTTAAAATGTGTATACAAATAAGAAAATAGAGATCTATCCATTTTATAATATTGGTTTTACTGTTTTGCGTCTTTTGTTTCAAGTATGAAATAATGTGAAGCTGTTTTTTGCACTCTTTTAGGTTTGTGTCCATCAAATTCTAAAAAAAATCAGCAATAATAAGTAAATTGTGATATAAATTTACTTCTTATGCAATAAAATAAAATTTCCCCCTAAAATATATTTAATATTGCCAACCAAAACAGGTCACTGATCTCTGATGAAAGGTTAGTACTGTATGTGCCACAATCTTTAAAGTCACTATGAAATTAAAATTACAATTCCTGTTTTTTATGTAATATTGCTGTATTTATTATAACTGATTTATCCATGCACATCATTAAATTCATGTGCCCTTGTAATAACTTTCCCTCCCTCTTGCAGCATCTCTTCTCTTCTCTGATGACGTGTTTACTGGCGTGAGAGTGGAACAACCTGTCACTCACATGAGATCCACCAATAGCAAACCACAACCATCCAAATATCCAATCAATTCCCCATGGACAAAATCAAGCTCCGGCTCCGCCCTACATTCTGTCTTGTTCAAGAAGCCGTTTCACTCGGATATACTGTGTCACAATATAGAAGAAAAGACTATCCCAACTTTAAAATTTAAAACACCTCAGAGGTGTTGTACCTGAATTTGGGATAAAGGCGGAAACAGAAGCCCTCTCGAACACGTCCTGCCCGTCCCTGCCTTTGGAGGGCGCTGGCTTTACTCACAAATGTCTCCACCAGAGAGCTCATCTGGCTGCTTTCATGATACCTGAAACCAGAAACAGAAGACAACCGCTAACATTCAAAACCATTCGATCACGGACAGTTAATATCAGATATTTTCTGCCCTGCCTCACCGATTTTCTTTTGTTTTTCCTGTGTCAATGACAAAGACCACATCAGGAATGGTGACGCCAGTCTCAGCGATATTTGTGGACAGAACAATCTTAAAGAGAAATGAAGATGTGAGAGTGCTGTATATATACAATGTACTGTAAAGATAGTAATTCCATAGCCTTAATGTACTAAAACAGTGATAATAAAATATCAATTTCAGTATACAATGCTTAATGCTAAATGGTCGTTATCTTTATAATGGTTTTCTTTGCAAAAGGCTTAATAAGAAACTGCACATTGTGTTTATATTCTGGGTTCATCTGCTTGCCTGGCTGTATGTAGTATGCATCATCAATAATGTGTATATTGAATTTGGTGTTATAATATCACTTAATATCTTACTACATTAGTACAAACCTGGTAAAAATAACTGGCAGGCAATGGAAAAAAGCCTTGTTTTGCCTACCAGGTGGGCGTTCTTATAAGTGTGTGATGTTTTGTGAAAACTATGCATGTAATTTGCTATTCTGAACAGTACCTTTCTCACTCCAGCAGGGGGCACTATAAATGCAGAAGACTGGTCCTGGGATGACAGTGTGGAGTGGAGGGCGACTAGCTTGTATCTATAATAATAATAAATAATAATAATAATAATACCCTTTGATGATAGTAATCAATCTTTGAAATTCCACCTACATAATTTGTATTTAATTAATATATATTTCATTGTATTTAATAAATTAAATGACTTGTTATGGAGCATGGCAGAAGAATGTATTTCCCATAAAATCTACTGCAAGGTCCTTATATCAGCATATTAGAATGATTTCTGAAGAATCATGTGACACTGAAAGAACCTTATTGTAATGATGCTGAAAATTCAGCTTTGACGACGCAAGAATAAATTACATTTTAAAATACACACACACATACATATTTTATATATACATATATATATATACATATATATATATATATATATACACACACACACACACACACATATATATATATATAAAATCAAAAGTTATTTTAAGTTGTAATAATATTTCACAAGATTACTGTTATTACTGTATTTTTGATCAAATAAATGTAGCCTTGGTGAGCATAAAAAAAAACTTAATTATTCCAAACTTTTGACTGGAAAACAAAGCATAAATTTAAAGAGGCAGTATTATGCCCACTTACAAAGTCTTGATTTCGTTTTTGGGGTCTACTAGAATAGGGTTTCATGCTTAAATGTTGAAAACACATTATTTTTCACATATTTTACATTGTTGTAGCACCCCTCTTCCCAGTCTGTCAGTAACCGTCAGTAACGATTTCGGTCCCTCAAAACTTTTTTTGTTCATGTCAAATTAAAAATGTTTTAACGTTTTGACTAAAATCACAAATTTTAAGTGCGAGTCAAATTTAGACTGGAGTTACCTGTTCTTTGAGCTGAATCTCTTGTCTGTGGTCAGTAGATCATGCAGCTGTTGAATATGAGCCAGGCCTGGGAGGAAGACCAGAACCGCACCATCCACATCACGAAACTGAGGTGATTTATCTTAGGAAAAGAACCAGAGGTACTCCATTTATTCATAAAAACATTAATGAGTCAATTTTTACAGTGTTTGAGGAAAATGTGAGTGTTGCTTCCGTTAGCAAACACTACTAATGATAAAGTATGCATCCTAATGAGGTAAATGTTCAGTCACTATAACTGCTGACTCTGTGCATACAGTATATGTGTTGTTATTTTACCCAGGTATGCCAGCAGGTCTAATATCAGATCCATATTTATCTTGCTGGGGTTCATGTACTGCAGGACGTGTCGTGTCCGGCTGCTGAAGTGATCCAGCTCAGGGCCCAGATCCCAGCCTGAACCAGAGTCCCTCACAATCAGCTCCTGAACAGAATACAAGAACAAACATTTACAAAACAATATATGCCTGCAATGTTTAGAGCACAACACGGTCATGCACCATTCAGGATTGAGGAAAGAATGCCTGTTAAATTCCTCAGTATTTAGGATGGATAGACACAGCATAAATCTTGGACTAATGAAAGTCTTCTGTTGAAACAGAAAAGTAGATTTCTATGTCACCTGGTGCTGAATAGTCTTCCCTCCTTTCTGTGTGATGCTGATGTTGATCTCATCATCTTCCTCCACATACTTCTGACAGTACTCTGAGTCCTGCTCCAGCACATAACCTGTCTCCTCCACGATATCCTCCAGGTGAAACACCTACCAAAACAGTTCTTTATGATTTTTTTCTTATTTATTTTGGTTTGAGTTTATGACAAAATAAATGAAACATACACAAGAATTTCATCAAAATACTGATGTTATGTAAATATATTTGTTAATATTTATTAAGATGTATATAATCTTGCCTCCACAGGGAAAGTTCTGCCGGGTATGGTGACCACAGGACAGCGGTTGAAGTAGTTGGCAAACTTCTGACAGTCGACTGTAGCACTCATCAAGATCAAACGCAGATCTGTGCGCTTATGCACCACTTCTTTTAGTATGGTGAGAAGGAAATCTGACTGTACGCTTCGCTCATGAACCTAAAATATTGAGACATCATTTTTGGGTTATATGGTCCAGCCCTAACTGTGGGTATATCCCTAGATATATGCAAGCATGACCTCGTCCACGATGATGTGAGTGAGGGAGCTGAGGAGCTGGTCCTGCTGTAGTTTGCGCAGCAGAACTCCAGTGGTGCAGTACAGCAGTCGTGTGGCGTCACTAGAGCGGTTCTCCATCCGGATCTGGTATCCACACAGTGAATTCTGTAACGCAAATGTTCCATGATACTGTTACTATGGTGTCTCTGCCATCAACTACTGTTACGACACCTTTACTGGAGATCTTTGGACTTATTTTGCACAATTTGCAAGTATCAACTTCTTGAATATGGGTTTGAAAATCTTTTATACCATTTTTAGGAAAAGTATCAATTTAACTCTAAAATGTCAAGTGGTGTTTCCTTACACTCTGAATACATGTGAGTGTATCTTAATCATGTTTTCAAAAACATTTAATATTTTCCAAGGTAATGTAAATGTGTTTATTTTCTAAATATCATGAACTATTACGTTTTTTGGGAGTCGCACCACATGACATCTTACAACCAAAAAAGACGAATTACCTGATTTTTTTAAAGACTAATTGACCTTGACACAGTTATGTGGTTTAGCATGGGTCCTTCTCTATGATATTTCCTGTTTTATGTTTTTTTGTTGTTGTTGGTTGCACAACATGACTTAATTTTTTATAAAGGATTTTTCCCCCCAAACATTATGAATTATTTATTTAAAAATATGTTTTTGGGGAGTGGCTTCACATGACAATTTCTGTTGTTGTTTTTTCTGTTGGTCATACCACATGACTTTAATTTGGCAGATAAATGTTTTTTAAAATATTAATTTTATAAACATTAAAAAATATTTTATATAGAAAATAAGAAG
>RJVU01071319.1:2617672-2627779 GCA_003731715.1 Anabarilius grahami
TCTCTTCCCTGAGGGACAGTAAATAAACTGCTTATTGTTGGGCTTACAGTAGCTCAAAGACTGTCTCTTGTGGGGTTTGAACCTACAACTTTTGTGCTCACTGGCCCAGATGTTTGATTCCTATCACATACCATCTGACTTATTAGAGATGAACAACATTAAAAGCAAGGTTTTTCCACATACACAGTTTTAAAAAGCATATTCCTGAGATCTAACCTTGCCTCCCGGTCCGTCTTCACTCCCCAGCTCCTGTGACACCCTGCTGGCCAGACTTGTGGCTGAAATTCTTCTGGGTTGCGTCACCACCACATTGCACGGCTGCGCGGCCTCCCCAGCAGCCAGGAGCTCTTCCAGGATGAACTGAGGAATCTGTGTGCTCTTCCCACTTCCCGTTTCCCCCGCAATCACCAGCACGCGGTGGCGCCGTAGAGCCTCTAGCACCTTCTCACGGTGCTGGAAAACGGGCAGCTGCTCCCTCTCAGCCAGCAGCCTGTGTGCCACAGGAGAGCCTCGCAGTTTGAGGAACAGCCTCCGGGACGCCTCCTCCATCATGAGGCCTCCTCCCCGCTTGGGCTCGTGCTCCTCCTGCATGTCCAGGTTCTCCCAGGAGTCTTCTGGTTCTGTGTCCTGGAGATTTTCCTGCGGCTCGGCCTGCAGTTGGAGGGTTTGCTGCTGTTTGAGGCGAGTGAGCAGACGTGCGATGAACTGGTCACGTGGTTTGTTGATGGCGGAGCGGGTTTGCTCCTCCTCTTTTTGTTCGTCATCTCGCCACTCAAGCCACACGTCACGGTAGGTGGGCGGCAGCAGCTGATGCACAGACTAATGGAGATCAAAGGACAGATGAAATGAATGAAATACATAAAGCAAGCACCTATCTACCTAATATGTGAACTGTTTTGAAACTCACCTGTCCTTTGACTAGTTTATAAAGGGCTAACGTGGCTCCTAAGTGTTGGGCCTGCATGCCGTCTTCAGTCAGGGTAGTGGGACACACCTCCAAAACATCATCAGGTCTCTGAATGCGTACTCTGACATCAAGAGCACATGACCAGACAGTCAATTCTGCATTCAGTACACAATCAGAATCAAAGATTCAATTTTAACACAACATACTTGCATTTCCAATATCTCCCGACTGCAACTTTCTGAAAGGAAGGTGGAGGGCTCTTCGGGAGGTTTTTCCTGCACCAATCAATCAAAAACTGTTTAGGTGACTTCCCAGTCCAGCTCCTTGATGTGTAGTCAAAGTTTCGGATGTCTTTAGGCTCCTTTTTTTTCTCAGCTAGAGCATCAACAATGACAAATCAAACTGACAAGGTTAGAATTTATAGCATAGATAAAATAAAATAAAATGAAATGAAATAATTATGACAGCATATAAAAAAACAACACAAAATAATAGCATGAAGTTNTAACAGCATAAAACAAAACAACACAAAATAATAGCATGAAGTTAAAATAAAAATATATAAAATAATAAATAAAATTATAAAAATTAAACATGACAGCATAAAATAGCATGAAGTTTAAATAAAAGATACTATATAGAAATAATAACAAATATAAAGTAAAATAACTATGTAAAACAACAAAAATAACTAAATGAAAAATAAACAGCATAAAAAATAGCATACAATAAAATAAAATGAAATAATATAAAGTAACAAAATATATATTTTTAAATATTAATAAAAACAGAACAGCATAAAATAAAATATCACAAAATAAACCGAATAAAGCAATAGCATAAAAATGAAAAACAGATGAAATTGTAAAATATAAAAATAACAACAAATACAATAAAAATAACAAAATAAAATAATGTAAAACAACAAAACAAAATCATGTAAAATAACATAAAATACAATAAACAAAAACATAAAATAACAAAGCATAAAATAAAACAACATGGACTAAACAATATACAATAACATACAATAAAATAACAACAATATAAAGTAACAACAACAAAAAAATCAAACTAACAAACTAAATAAATATACATAAAACAAAATAAATAAATTCTCCTACTTTTTTCTGCTGGTGGTGTGTCTTCTTCCTCAAAGAGGTTGAAGTTGATTTCCTCTTTGCCATCAGTGAGTGTAACTGGCTTCTTGTCCTCTTTAGGAGTGTCTTTAACTTTGATAGCTGAATTGAACATTGGATGACACTCCAAAGATTTCATTTCTGTTAGGTAAACAAACACTACTGAGAAACAAATTGATAGTAACACTTCCTTACATTCTTTGCAATTAACATATGCCCTTAAAAGTAGAGAAAACTGCAGGCACAGACCTTGTTGGATGACTCTGATCCGATCTTGTGCTGTCCTCTGCCCTGCTTTGTCTTTCTTGGCTTTTGATCCAGCAGCCATGTCCTTTGCATCATACAGCTGAGCGCTCAGCTGCAGATATCTGTCATTCTGCAGGAAGAGCAGGTAAAATTATAGGAAGCTGCAGGTGTAATAGCGGCATATTATGGAAACTACAGTAAAACTCACAGGATCAAACTTCTCCTCCAACTCTGGGTTATAAACACTTGTGTCCTTGTGTCCTTCATCTTCTTCGCTGCTCTGATCTTCAGATTGTTCAGCGTAGCGCAGTATCCACTCCTTCATACTGCCACCACCATCTTTTATAGGAGTCTGCCATCAAATAAAATGTTTTGGAATTTTTTCTCTCAAAAAGATTAAAGTGCCCCTATAATGCTTTTTCGGATAGTTTGTTTGCTTGCTTATAGTTTAACGACATGCCAGCTATCCCAGCTATGTTCATGGCAAAAGAGAGAGAGAGAGAGAGAGAGAGAGAAAAAAAAGATAGGTTTTTAAATTTTATCTTAGATAAAAATTCTAAAACTAGATCTGGTCTTCATTAAAAATATTTTCATAAGAGTCTTCACAGGTTAACGGAAACATATGGGTTAATATGGAGTTCATGTAGTGTGTAATATTAGTGTGTAATATAGCTGTTTGTGAATGTAGAACAGACTGGACCATTTGACCAATCAGATCAGAGTAGACCAATCACACCTGGGCTGCGTTCAGCCCTGACAAAACGTTGCAAAAAGTTTTTTAAACAGAAACGGTGGTGCGTTGAACACCCTGTTCTGATGACGCAAGAGTTGCAACTATGGAAGCTGAGAAGGTCTTTTTGAAGAATTTTCGGAGCCTGATGAAATCGGTATAAATACGTGTTTAATACTGCAAAATACGCTTGATGTTACAGTCACTGCCCTAACCGTACAGAATAAAAGAGAACATCAATTAAGAAAGCTCTTAATTACCACTGTGTATGAAATTTGGTATATTTAAATAAACTTGCCTTGCAACGAAACTAAAAATATAAATAACTTCATCATCATGTTGATATGCTATATTTTTACTATAAAACTCTTACGACAAACATGTTTTCTAATATCTTCAATTGTTGTGTATACCGAGCTGCTGCGGACACATTTGTAAACGACTTTACTTGGACCCATTTTGCGAGCTGTCTCTTTAAAGGTGCTAAAGAGGATGTTTTGTTTTATACATTTTTGCAATATTACTTGAAACTGTCTTTACTAACTGATAAAAGACTATTCATTAGGTGCACTGAAAGGAATATTATTAATATACATCATCTGTGCATGAGGTAGGGCCTTAAAAACATCAGCCAATCGTTTAAGCGATCATCGCGTAAACGATTGGCCCTCTGGCTTGTCGATCACTGCAATGACGTTCCTTGTGAGAGGCGGGCGGCTGCGCGCTCCAGTAACTTTCCACACTCCACAGGCGCCTCATGCAATGTTTTTGTCAGGAGACAGGAGTAACAACTGCAGATTATGAGTTACCTGCGGTGAGTCCGAAATAATGAATCACTTAACGATTGTAAGGCCGATTATGAATGTAAATTGATACTTATGACTGATCGCGTTCAAACGTGTCCAGTCAGAGCCAGTTGCGTTCAGTCTGCAATTACAGTCGGTGTTCAAATTCCATGTGAAAGTATATAAATCTGCTTCAGGAGCAGGAAACAATCGCTGTATGTTGAGCACAGTCAGAATGTTTTAGCTAGTCGTTAAATGTGTGCCCGGCTTAATAACACAGCGGATGCCGGTGGTAAACACCGTGCACGAGTTTTGGGAGGCGTTCCCTTGAAAAGAGCTGTGAAGGAGGGGGGTTGTTCTTATGCATGCGCTCATTTTAAAAACTCAGTCGACGAAAAGATCCTCTGTACCACCTTTAATACAGCGTTGTTTATATACATGTTGCCGCTGATTGGGCTAACATTTTTGACACACCCACCAAACAAGAGAAAACGTATCTCAAACCCGCTGCACACCGTTTCCAGGAAACATGTCGTTCAACCCGGAATCTGTAGCAAAATGTTGTGCACCGGTTTGAGCTTGAACGTGCCCCTGGTCATATGACCAATCAGAGCAGAGTAGAAAGGAGGGGTTTAGAGAGACCAAATCCTTTATCGAACCGTTTCAGTCACTGTGAGAAAAGAGGTGATGCTGCAATGTATTGATGGGAGAAACTAAGCTTTTTAAAGCTTTGAATCACTTAAACCAATTGCTTTGCAAAATGATTCATTGTTTCGAAACACCACAAGCTGGTGACCCCTGCTGGTCAAAACCGTGTAAATGCAACAAAAACTCAGGCCAAACATGCATAAAAACACCTTTTACAAACCTATTGCAAATGTTCTATTAAAAGTAAAATATATCAAATGCAATTAACTAATCAACTAATAAGATTAAATATAAAATGTCTGTAATATATGTTCTTTAAAGAATTTTCAGTGCTTGTTTTGTTTGTTCCATGGATGGCTCAGCTAAACAGGCCAATAAGAAACTAACTACTATTAATCCTTTTAATTATACTAATGTCTCATTGAAACATCTACAAATGTATAAAATTGATCAAATCAGAAACCTTTAAAATAGCATAATAGGGGCACTTTAAGAAAAATGTCATTCCTCATAAAATGACACACCTTTGCCTTAGGTTTCTCCTCCTCTTTGGGTGCTTCTTTCTTGGTCACCGGCTGTTGCTTGTCCTCTTTAGGAGGCAGGAACTTAGGGCGAGTCTTCTGTTTCTCCTCTTGCATCTTTTGGCTGAATCCCTCCGGTAGCTCATCTTTATTCATGGAAAAGCAAAAAAGCAAAACCAGGGTTTAGGTTTGAGGAGCAGAACTTAGGTTTGTGAAACTTATTATGACTGCAATCTGAAGCTTTTACCGTCTCTGAGATTCAGACAGAGCCAGTCGAGCGCTGAGTGCAGATCGCCTCCATACAGCATACTGCTCTTCATGGCCTCCTCGATGTGCTCCGTCTTAAACTGGAACTTTTGCAAGGCTGTGTACAAATCCTGCCAAACAATATATGATAAATGTTCTTTTAAAATTCTTAGATTGTAAGTAATATTCTTTATTTTTTGCAATTAAAGACAAAAAGGGAAAGAATTACCAGCAACTTTTTGGATGTGAGTCTCCCAGATATTGGTCCTTTATCAGCATTTTCTTGCCTGTAATCATTGATCAACTTGATCACCTTCTTTTCCAGTTCTGGATGGATAACAACCTTCAAGACAAGCAAAAAACAGACATTGATAATATCAATAACAGACATTGATGAGTACATTAACCTTGTAAGACTTTTTGATGCTTATGCTCACCAGTGTTGCATTTCTTTGATCAGAAATACAGTAAAATCAGTAATGTTATCAAATATTATTATAAATTAAAACAACTGTTTTATAAAATATTTTAAAATGTTATTTATTCCTGTGATCAAAGCTGAATTTTCAGCATCATTACTCCAGTCTTCAGTGTCACATGATCCTTCAGAAATCATTCTAATATGCTGATTTGATGCTGAAACATTTACTATTATTATCAATGTTGTGCTGCTTCACATATTTGTGGAAACCGTTTTACATTTTTTTCAGGATTCTTTTTAATTAATAGAAAGTTCAAATATTACTTACTGACCCAAACTTTTGAACGGTAGTGTATATGTGGGCATTTATATGTTCAAATGTATTCATCTGTCTGCAGAAGATGTTTATGTTAACAAATGTTATTTTTAGACTGGATAGGTTTTCAGCTATGAAAGTTTGCATAACCATGAACTATATGACCCCTTTAATGTGAGACTTACCTTCAGGATTGATTTATCAGACACGCTTGTGTCAGTCTGCGCATTAGTGTTAAGACTGTATGTTTTGGGAGCTACAAGAAAATAAAGAAACAAAAATATTAGACATTTGCAAACAAACTGTCAAGATTGTACTGGCTCTGAACATTATTTACTTAGTGCAAAAATGCAGCACTTACTGTATAATAACTCATTTATTATAACATAACACTGTACATCTGAATTAAAATAGGTTGAAAAGTCATTACATTTTGATTCATATATTGTCATATCTAAATACATACGAATGTTTATGAATCAAACTCCTCACACATTAGAAGCAATGCAACGTTTAAAACGAAGTCTGACCTCTGAGTTTGTTTTCCTTCGAGGCTGATTTCTCATTGTTTGGTCTCTTTTGGTGTTTTTTGCCCGTGGATTCAGATGCGTTCACAGCAGCACTGTTCCCTGCAGCAGCCGGCTGCTGCACACTCGTGGGAACTGCTGCCGACTTCTTTTTCTTCCCACCCATTGCGAAAATAATCAGTCCAAGTGTCTGTTACTGACCAGTACACTAAATGATCAACATTTCTATCAACACAAATTTTATAGCTGGAAAATGGTAAAGAAGACTGTGCTGACAGCCAGCTAAGCCAACTCTATGAGAATTTGTGAAGGCTGAAACTACAGAAGCTTCTTTCAAAATAAAAGTTCAGTGGAACCGTTTGAAAACTTTGGATTTAACTTTATGCAGACTGCATGATTTATTTATTTATTTATTCGGGTTTGGGCCTCCATCCTAAGAGAGAGGTAAAAACAGTACAAAATACTTAATTCAAGAGGAAAGTAGATTAACGTTACACATTTTAGAGGTACAGAGGCATTTGTTGTAGCGTATCAATATCTGTCTCTTAAGAAGTTTGACGTGTTTAAATAATAGTAATTGAATACCAAATTCAAATTACGGGAAATTCCTTGATTCAATTACCATACATTCTGGAATTTGTGATTATTTTAGAGAAAGGCATTTTGTTTTTCTGTCTTCTACCGTTGCTTATTTCACACGTTTTACGCGGCGCGCCGCATGTCATTTCCGGCACGCGGCGTGCGCTTCTTACTGTGGGATTTGTGTCTGTTTGAAGGTTTGAAGTCATGGCGGACGCCTTTGGAGACGATTTGTTCAGCGTGTTTGATGAAGAACAGGCTGGTTCCAGCAAAAAGGCCACTCCAAAGTCCGCTGCTCAGGCAGGGTAGGTAAACGGGCGGGATATATGTGTTTTTTATACAACTAATGAATGGGTATTGTAGTATTTGCCTGGTCTTACTGAACACATGTGACACGCACTCATAGATAGAGTGAAACTCAAAAAAATTCATGCCACATAAACACTTTACCGGTGTATTCTAGCGTTCAGCGGTTAGGATTTGCTATATTTGTCGTCTTTTGTTATAAATGCAGCGTCTTTTGTGTGCATGTTGTAATAAACCAGCCTGCCTCCCCCAAAATCCCATAAACATAAGTAAAATGTTCAAACTAACCAAGACCGTTAAACTGTCAAAAATAAATAAATAAATAATAAACAATCAAATGTAAACACACACTTGAATCTATCTATCTATCTGTAACACAATAGATAAAAGCACTAGATGACTATTAAGGGACTTTGTTGTCTTTACATCTAATAGGAAGACGCCTAATAAAGCTGATAAACCACAGAGCGATTCAGCAGCTGTCTGCAAAAGAGATGCAGACAATGATGGTCCAGATGAGATGGTGCTTGGGAAAAGGCAAAAGCTGGAAACAGTGTCAGCTGAGGAGATCAAGTAAGATTGGTGTGCTTGATATACTGTTTGTTGTACTGCTTCTGATTAAAGGTTTAGTTCACTTTAAAATGAAAATTCCCCCAAGCTTTACTCACCCTCAAGCCATCCAGGTGTATATGACTTTCTGATGAACACAATCAGAGATATATTAATAAATATCCTGACGCATCAGAGCTTTATAATGGCAGTGAACGGGACTGAGTATGAAGCTAATAAAGGTCTTCTGAAGCGAAGCGATGCATTTGTGTAAGAAAAATATCCATAATTTAACAAGTTATGAAGTAAAATATCTAGCTTCCGCCAGACCACCTTCCATATTCAACTTACGGAAAAAGCGTAACTGATGTCGCGTCAGTTGTGCTTTTTTCATAATTTGAATACGGGAGGTGTTGGACGTAGCATAAGCATTTTGAACTGCGAGAGGAATTACACTTTCTTCATAAGTTGAATAAGGAAGGCGGTCTGGCGGAAGCTAGCTAGATATTGATATTTTACTTTATAACTTGTTAAATATGGATATTTTTCTTACACAAACGAATTGCATCGCTTCAGAAGGCCTTTATTAACCCTCCGGTGCCGTGTGAAGTATGTTTACGATGGATGGATGTAGACAGATGCACTTTCTTCAGCTCATACTCATTAGTTCCGTTCACCTCCATTATAAAACTTGGATGCATCAGGATTTTTATTAATATAACTCCGATTGTGTTCGTCAGAAAGAAGAAAGTCATATACACCTAGGATGGCTTGAGGGTGAGTAAAACTTGGAGTAATTTTCATTTTAAAGTGAACAAATTTTTTAACTTCTGAAATACTTCATAGTGAACTGAAATATTATAGTGCACTATTGAACTTATGAAATACTTTATAACGGCTTTTCACACTTGAACTAGTTAACCCTGGGTCATTGTAAACCCCTGGTAAGTGGAATCCGGTGTTATCTTGCTTCACGTTTCACATTGCTCATAATTTACCCGTGTTTAACAATTAATCCTGAGTATTCATAAACTGACGTTTCCCAGTGTACATCATAGATGTACACATATTCCTAGATAGTGCCGATATCTATGGGCCGTAAGCCGTCCACAACATTGGAAAGGTCAAAACACCAGTCCTTGAGAGTAAGTTGACTGTGCGTCTGCAAACGTAGTTAGGCGAATGTATGAATATCTATATCTGCTATAGACTTCAGCAGAAGATTTTGCTAAACTAACACAAGAAGACGAAGGCATCAGTTAACATAACATTAAAGTTACCATAGTATAAAAACCTGTAATATCGAGTTAATGCATATAAAAACACGAACCAACTCATTCTCACCTGTGAAAGGTTCCATTTCTTCAGAAATTTAAATCTTGGTGGTTTCACAACCAGAAGCTGCACAATGTTGTGGCATCATTGATTCTTACTGTGAATGACGACTCGCGGACCATTCCAAGATGGTGGGCGCGGTGACGCGTCTGGAGCAGTCAAATGTGGCATCTACGTATTCATATATCTATGATGTACATTCTTAAACCCTGGGTTAACATCCTTGTTTGCATATTTGTGTTGTCAGTGTCATTAATTGGACGAACGCTGAACATGACCTGTTTACTTAAAGGCTCTAGCCTTGCATGTTCTCATTATATATTGCAAACTGTAATATCAAGATTATACTGAAAGCTAAGAATGAAATGGTCTCTTCACTCCAGCTCCACATGTGTTCAGTCAAAAGTGGTGCTAACCCCACTTCTAAATTACAAGTGTGAAACGTTCCTTTCCCGGGGTTAAAAGCTGAGTTTAGAACGATGATAACCCGGGGTTCAGTGCAGTGTGAAAAGTCCTATAATGTACAGATTAATAGGCACTGATAGTTGCTTTTTTGGAACTGCTGGTTATAAATTCTGGTAGTTTTTGTTGTTGGTAATTCATTTTGCAGGCACTAGAGGGTTCTACAATTGAAGAAACAGTTTTTCAGTTTTATAGTATTTTTATTTTAAGAAACAGGATGCATGGGTGAAATATAATAAAATTAGAAGCATTTCTATCAGTGGCTGATGAAGCATAGCCATTTTTATTTATTTGATAAATACATTTTCTTCATCATTGTAAATTTTTCAATATTATTATTATTATTATTATTATAAATGTATTATTGTGTAAAAATGTTTGTTTCATTTA
>RJVU01071319.1:2629203-2735238 GCA_003731715.1 Anabarilius grahami
TTTTTTTTTTTTTTTTTTTTTACTTAAGCGGTGTATTTTTAGAACATTGTGTCATGCGTGAGATGCTGCAATAAACGTGAGACGGTCTGACACATCCGTTTAGCGTGTTTACGTAGAAAGTTCTGTCTGACAGAAGCAAAGTTTTTGCAAAAGAGTCAACAGCTTTCACGTACATCTTTGAAAATAAAGGTTTGCATCAGAAAAACTTTTGGGAGCTTTTGTTGTTGTTTCTTTGACTACACTCTCAAAACAGTCTTGAGACCCACCGGTTGAGAAACACTGCTTTAGATCTGAGTGTGTTTCCTTCTGCACGCAGATATGCCATTGCTCTGGCGCTCAGAGAAAAGCAGCGAGTCATCTTCACCAGTCCCATCAAGGCTTTGAGTAATCAGAAGTACAGAGAGATGTACGAAGAGTTCCAGGATGTGGGTCTGATGACCGGTGATGTTACTATTAACCCCACAGCTTCCTGTCTGGTCATGACCACCGAGGTGAGACAGTGGCCAGTTATCCTCTGCAGCATCAATGATTGGTTCTTTATTGATTTGTTGTTTTGTTGGGATGTTTTCTTTCAGATTTTGAGGAGCATGCTGTACAGAGGGTCAGAGGTTATGAGGGAGGTGGCATGGGTCATCTTTGATGAGATCCATTACATGAGAGACTCAGGTGGGTTGTATTTAATGTTTAATCGGCAGAAAATGCAAAAGTTACCTGAAATTTTGTGAAGTGCATAATGGTTTGATTTGTATGTTTACTGTCATTGAGTTTGTCTCTTTCTGGGTCATGTGACCTGCAGAGCGTGGAGTGGTTTGGGAGGAAACCATCATTCTACTGCCGGACAATGTGCACCATGTCTTCCTGTCAGCCACCATTCCCAACGCTCGACAGTTTGCAGAGTGGATTTGTCACCTCCATAAACAGGTGGGTCATTCTGTTCATTCTGTGTTTTTTTTTTTTTTTTNTTTCTGACTGAACTGGTGGTTTTCCTGTATCCCATAGACTTTCATTGAACATTCCTAACTTTAGCTCCTCCTACCTCTATAATGATTAGATTTTGATTGATGGAATGTTCGGAGTCTGCTTCAATGTTCATGAATTTAAAATCCTAATGTAAACACACAAGCCCTTTAACCCTATGAAAGCAATGGGAGAGCCCGCACTCCCGTTTGCATGTGTCTCTTTAAGAGCCAATAAAAACTGAAACGATGTAGGTAGTAGAGCTGTCACGATATTAGATTTTTCACACCACGGTTATTGTGGCCAAAAGAATTCACGATATCTATAGAATCCTTGGGGGAAAATGTATCAGTCAAATTAATTTTTACTTTGTTTATTTAGTTTTTCTTTTTCAGGGTTGCTGCACATTAATTCAAATTTAAAGCTTTTTAAGACCTGAAGAAATAAACATTAATACTAACCTAGTAGCCTATACATTATGGCTGTTAACAATCAAATGAAATCATTATCAACAAAATCCATCTTTGCAATACAGAGGTGAGACAGAATGAAATGTGGCATTAATATATTTACACAGCATTTACAATTTGTCCACATAAATTTAATTCAATATTTAAATATGGAATTATTTCTAATTTTAACTTTTTAATTAAAATGTACTTTGCCAGTAGGTGGCAGCAAGTCACTGTCTTAATGAGTGAGCGAGTCATTTATTCAACCGATTTGTTCAAATGACTTATTCATTCAGGAAGGAATCAAGTGACCGTTTTTATTGAATGGATCATTTAATCATTAATTAAACTCATTCGTTCAAAACGCGGATTCAGTCAGTATAACAAAAACATGTCTGTCTGTTGCACGGGCTCTGTTCTGCTGTTCATAATTTCGAAATTTTCGTTGGCGAAAAAAAGCAATATTAACAATACTGTATCTAAAATGTAACTCACATTGTTCATTTAACAATAAGTTAATGACCTGTCGTTAACAGGTTAATATAACATTTCCCATTCCATGACTAGTAAAATAATCGCAACTTACTCTTTGTAAAATGCCGTAATCCGCAGGGTGATGGACGCCACTTTTTATTCTGTCACCTCTGTATTGCAAAGATGGATTTTGTTGATAATGATTTCATTTGATTGGAGGTGGGTAAAAAGGTTGGTGGTGTCGCACTGACTGTAGCCAGGCAAATTCTGCAGATTGGGCTGTCTAAAGAGCCAAAAAACTCCCATACTGTCGAGCTTACTTTTTTCGGGTGTGGACAGAGCCTCTCACTCTCCCGCTCGGACGACATGGTTCTTCTCGGAATAGCTGCGTGCGCTGCGTCGTCGTCTTGTTTGACAGGTGTCAGCGTTAAGGTGCAATACTGCCACCTGAGAGGTCAACCAGGTACTGGCGCTGGAGTATTTACGTGTCATGATATCATAAGCGTCCTATTCATTTTAAATATTGTGGTTATCGCCAATACCGGTATATTGTCACACCCTTAATTAACGCGATGTCGATATTTCATGCTTTGAATATCACGATTATCGCCAATAACATACATATCTCAGGTATGTTGCAACACCCCTAGTAGGTAGCAAAATAATAATTTTTTCATACAAAATCAGAGACTTTACACATTCAGATCATGCCTCCAACATGCTCCTGTTGCATTGTTTTCATCATCTGAGTCTGCACAAATTGAGTTTACAACAAAAACAGGCACAGGCGCTAACTGAAAACAAATGTAGATTTCACATGCTTTTTTTGCTCATAACGTCATGAAAAATGCACAGATCATAGATCATGCACATCACCATTTACAGCAGATTCTTACAATTAAAATGAGCCCAAAAACAACAATCCATTGCGACGATCACAAGATATTACTCGCGGAGTGATGTAACATAATTGGCTAAAAACATGTCTATCATCATGTCTCTCAGGATGCAATGTGTTAATCAATGTTTCCGGAACTGTCCGTTTGTTTTCCAATGTGGAATAACACAAAATAGGTATCATTTTAAAGCTTAGAAACTTATGGATCTAACCATTTTGATCAACTCTTAACGAGTGCTGAGTAGTCCCTATAAACCTGAGTGTACCGCCTGTGGCTACCACCTAGCAACGAAAAAATAATCATATTTTTCAAAACTATTGCCTTGATCAACACAAAATATGTGTCATTTGAAAGCTTGGAGTCTGAACTTTACAGTGAATGTAGCCAATTCGATTAACTCCTAAATAGTGCTGAGTTATTTGCTTTATAAATAGAAAAAAATGTTTTCATAATTTATTTAATTAAAAACAAATATGTAGATTTCAAGTGGCATTTTTGCTCATAACTTCATGAAACGTGCAGATCATAAAAAAATTATCGCGATTAAAATGTCAAAAATCAACGCAATCCTTTGCGTCGATCATGAGATATTCCTCATGGAGGAGCGATTTTAAAAATGCCCATTAGGGTAAGCTACAGCGGTTCAAAATGCTGTAACTTTTGATTACTTTATGCTATCGCCACAAAATTTGATCCAGATGCAGCTCACATGTAGGAGAGCTTCATAAAAAAAAGTTTTCACCTAATTTCCTTTCTGAATTATTGCATGTCAAATAGGAAAGATATGTAAAATTATAATAATTATATATGTTTGTCTAAAAATTTTAAGTGTTCTATCAAACGATACCTACCTTTTGACTCTCCTTGCTATAGTTGGAGTTATGAGTCTTTACTTTTGTGTATGTCTCTCAAACTCTAAAAATGAGAACATCTCTAAACTTTAAAAATCCTTTCAGGTCTTAAAGGGTTAACCTATTTTAAATTGCTCTCAATTTCTTTCTCGCAATTAATTGCTCAATCAATTAACTGCTCAATTAATCTAGATAGCAATCATCTAGAACACCTTAGCAACCAGCTGTCAACCTCTCAGAATACCTTATTTTAAAACAACTAATCAGAACATGTTAGCCACCACCTAGAATACCTTTCAACATCAGAGTACACATTAACACCTATCAACCATTCAGGATGCCATAAAATCCTCCTGTCCCGTTATTGTGAACTAAAACGTTTAAAAAATTTCGGCAATTGAAATAAAATATAAATATTAGATGGGAAAACTTATANNAAAAAAAAAAAAAAAAACTTGGAAATGTTGCCTTGGCAACTAAAACTGAAATAAAAATAAATTAAAGTTAAATAGAAATATTTAACTCAAACTAATAAAGGCACATAGCAAAATTATTACCTTATACTACAATTAAAATAAAATCTGAAAATATATAAAAAAAAAGCTAATTCAAAATATTAAAAATCTATAAATAGTAAATTTTAAAAAATTAAAACACTGAATGTTGTCAGCCACCCAAAATGCCCCACTAGCACAGTACAGTACAAGCATAGTAGGTCTACTTTAATCAGCAATGTATTCTAAAACAAATGGATTCAGTTTAAAGGAAGTGGATCGGAGTTCTATAATGCATCATCCATAATGCCTCCAGGATGAGTGTGATTTCCTTGTTTATATGCAGCCCTGTCACGTGGTGTACACAGACTACCGCCCCACTCCACTGCAGCACTACGTCTTTCCAGCAGGGGGCGATGGACTCCATCTTGTTGTGGATGAGAACGTAAGTAGCCAAATACTTTGAATAGTTGCATTAAAGCCTTTATTCCATCATCAGAGATGGTGAAACACACCTCAGGTGATCTCGGGCGTGTGCCGCCCTCTGTTTTACAATATAGAGAATTTGTGTACCATTATCTGACATGGGTGTAGAGTTGGAGCTGTCATTCAAGAGTGGCACGTCTACATGTAATTGAAGATCTTGCAGATCCTGAATGCTGAAATATCAGTCTGTGTGTGTGTTGTATAACTGCCAAGCCACAACTACGCAACAACGATCTGATCAAGTTTAAGAAAATGTTCCCAGTATTACTGCGGTTATGTAATCATATTTTTTTTGGCATTTCTTGTCAGGGAGAGTTCAGAGAAGACAATTTTAATACAGCTATGCAGGTCCTGAGGGATGTGGGGGACACTGGAGGCAACACTGGGGGCAAATGGGACCCCAAAGGCAGAAGGGGTGGAACCAAAGGTTAGTATTTAAGAGTCAATATAAAACCAAAATGGCACGATCAATATTATACCAACAACAAAAAGGTTGCTCTATTCTGGTATCTGACACCCACTTTTAAGATCCAATCAATTTCTGCTCAATAAAATAAAGTCTGTCCCCACATTTGATCCTTTTTATTTGTTTAATTTCCTATTTTGCATTGAAATAACATCAGATTATGGAAGTACAATGTGTTGTGAACTGTTTCATGTTGATTTCAGGTAAAATTGTTTAAGAATGTGCAGTTTAGGGGTCATAATTGCTCAATTCAGTTACTAGTTCAGATAAATGATCAACCACGAATGGACTACCATTGATTTGCTGGGAATAAATTGTGTATATTGAATTATCTGAAGCATCAATATGGCACTGTTTACACCAAGTATTATAATTCATCTTAGGTGAACTGGTCACAACTAGTAGTCAGCTGAGACAGATTGTGCTAACATAAATAAGGAAGACAGACTTCCTAACATACTTCATTTAAACTCACCACAAATGTGACCTTTCAAGCAGAATTATTTTGTTTTGTTTTTTAATCATTGTTTTTAATAAAACTGAACTTCCTATCACTGCCTAATAATAGGAAGCTCAGCTTGAAATTTAAATTTATTTTACATCACTGAATTTTGCTGTCAGGCTTACCGGCAATTAGGGATTTACAGACAACCAATAAATGGTTGATTAAAACAACAACAACAACAAAACACTGAATTATGAAATTAAATATTTTAAATGTAATTTCAGAATTCATGTACAAGACGAAAAATGAATATTCTAATGTGTTTATTATCACAATTTACTGTTGTATTTTTGGTCAGGTCCTTCTAACGTCTTCAAGATTGTAAAGATGATCATGGAAAGGAACTTCCAGCCGGTGATCATCTTTAGCTTCAGTAAGAAAGAATGCGAGGCCTATGCACTCCAAGTGGCTAAACTGGATTTCAACACAGGTATTAATGTTACAATAATTAATAATGCTTCTTGCTAAGAATATTACTGTTGCTCATGCTTGAGTTAAGGGTTTAAACTGATATCTTCCGTCACACCTGCGAGGGCTAAACTAAGCCTTGGAAGAAGCATAAAATAATTTTTCTTTGAAGAAATATTTGCTAGTTTCCATTCTAGGCCTTAAGGTTTATCTCACTATAATTGCTCAAATATTTTTTTGCAATGATGATTTATCTATCCTATTAATTAGAAAGAGATGATAAAAAAATAAAAATCATGGCCAGAAAAGTGTCAGAAAAAGAAATGAGCTCAGCTTTGTGCTGTTTTGGGAAATTTTTTATTTCTGAAACAGTTACAGGGAGTTCTTTATCAAGTATTCATCTATTTGAAGCAGAATGTATTACAGAGCCAAATGCACGAATGTGGCCCTTCCTCCTCTATTGACGTGTCAAAATCTGTTTTCTTTTAAGGGAAATGGACAGCATGTACGACTCTTAACAATCTTCAAAAGTATTGCCACTTCCCATACCACTTTGCTTTGAAAGGCCTAATTGAATTTATTTTAAAAGTGACTGATGTGGTGCACACAGAAGCATGGCATTATTGTGGACTTTTAAACATGTTTTGGTTGAGAATAGTATGCACTTAAAACTTGAAGTCCTTGGCCTTTGATGGTATGTGGCTGAGCACTTGGGACCGCACTAGCAGTCATCCACACAGCTGTTACTGTTTTGCGAGTCTTGCTTTAGGTGGGGAGACTGTTTTCATTGGCTCTATCTGAGCAGATGTCATCATAAGAGCTTTCCAGCTCAAGTGTGATTTTATAGAGGGTTTCCAGAACATTTTCATTATTTCCAGTATGCACAAGTAGATTGGTCTCTTGGTTTACTAATCTTTTAAAGCGTTGTTTAAGCAGTGACCGCTGCAGAGATATTGTGGTCTCAAGTAATGCTGAGGCCATATTACAATAGTCAGATGCACAAATTGGTCTCTATCAGTGGTTTTGATTTTGGAAGGTCTGTTCTTTCATGGATATATGGGGGGAAAAAAGAGTAATGATTTGTGCATTGAACCATATGGTCATGCATATTAGAATAACTAAATAAACTTGTCAAGGTGGTACAGCTGTCCTGATATCATCATAATAAAATTAAAATTCTTGAGAAAAACAAAACAAAAACTTAAGTACTTTGCTTTGTTTTATAATTTCTTCTTGGAAAAAAAAAAAACAAGCAGCAAAGTAACTGTTGCAATATTATAAATTCCTTGAAAACTATTCGCCAAATCAGAGTCATGTGGTGCAACCAATATGCAAAATCATAGGGAAAAAGAGGACCCCTGCAGACCTCATGAGTGTGTCAGTCTCTTAAAATATCAGAGAATTTGACCTTGTGACCTTGTGACTTGGAAATGTTATTTCTGGTTGAAAAAGTGTACTTTGGTACAACCTGATGATGTATTTTAGTAAACTTCAGTAATTTATTTTGAAGATTTTTTTTTTTTTGTGACAATTTTGCCATTTTGTTGGGTCACAATTTGATGTCCAATGGGGAAAATGAAGAAAAACAAGTCCTGAAGCAAAACCAGTTGAGAACTGCTGGTCTATATTTAGTTTTCATTTTGTTATGCTGTAAATTTGAATGTGCAAAGCCTACTGAGATCTGACTGACTACACCACGTGATGCAGGCAGAAATAGAGATGTTCTAATCCCTCATGACACAATGTTTCTAGGTTCTGTTTGGAGCAAGAAAACATGAACTCTCATTTTACTCAATATTTTCCTCTCCATCTCATTCTCTACATTGACACTACTATGTCTATATCTCTCTGGTTTGTAGTGTTTTCATGCAATCATGGAAAGTCCTCTGAGCAGCTGTGTAAAGCACACACACACACGTAGCTTTGTGATGTTGGCTGTGTTTCAGAGGCCTTTGAGCTGACATGCACACTGAACTACCAGAAACCAGTTGCTCTTTCTAGCCACGGTCCTCTGAAATTCCCAGTTTGATGTCTGATTTCTAATTTCTCTATCCAACCCCAGACGACGAGAAAAAACTGGTGGAAGAAGTGTTCAGCAACGCCACAGACTGCCTCTCTGATGAAGATAAAAAGCTGCCACAGGTAAATTCTTTGCATATGCTTCTGTGTTTTGTACAGTGATTTATTAATTGGTCTATGTTGATGATAAAATGATAAATTTGCTGATATTTATTGAATTTATCAGCATATATCGATAACGTTGCCTGAATAGTGTCACAAGTTGAGTATTTCAACAAAAAAAATTGTAAATGCTCAAATTAACGTCATATTTATTTCATCTGCATGATTTGCATTGTTTCATATGTTCTTATCCAGACAAATGTTGTAAAATTCTTTTAACAGCAGCACAGGGACACTCTGAAATGTGAGTCCTTGTGCGGTGGGATGCACTCTAAAAGATCCAAATATTTCAGTAAGAATCTAAATTTTGCCACAATTGGATGTGCCTGAAAGCACATGCCATCAAGTTTTGTCACATCCACAGCAACACCCAATGCAGTCAGTAAAGACAAGATTTAGGGGGCTTTCACACTGGCAGTTTAGTTCGAAACGGGGCACGGTTTGCATGAAAAATCACTAATGTGAAAGCTGTCATGCGAACCCGGGTACGCACCGGGGTACCGAACTACCTGGAGGTGGTCTGAGTTTGAATATGAAAGCAACACGGGCTCGGTTGTGCACTTGTTCATAGTGTTGTCACGGTACCAAAATTCCAGTAGTCGGTACCAATACCATTAATTTTAAGATTTTTGGTACTATTTTACTATTTTATTTAACTAGCCTATTTTAAAAACATTAAATATGATGGTAATCATACATATAAATGTGTAGCGTGTGTGTATTTGTGGGTATATATTATATATATCAATGAAATACATTTTGAAATAAAACATAAATAAACAAATGCTCAATCCATTGTGCAAAAGACGTGCGTGTTTATTTTAGCTATTCCGTCAGTGAAACAACACACTACAGCCAGTAAAACTATGAAATAAACAGTAAATAATGGTAACCTAAATAATAAGAGAGTTAAATATTATTTTTTTTTTAAAAATTATTTTTTTATTTCCACACAAAGATGCGTCATATAGCCTACCGCTCTGCGCTTTGAGAGGGATGTGGGACACGGGCAGGAAAGAGAGCATTTTTTTTTTTTTTTTTTATAATATCTTCGTTATCTCCTGAAGTTACAAGCAACTGACACTTGTTTTAAAAGGTCTGAAGAGCTAGTTTTATCTTCAGCAGGGGCAAGACATTTACGCTATGTTTGATTTTGCGCTTCCAGAGAAAGCGGAACTAAAAATCGCTGGCGTGTGTGAAACGCGCTATACAAATAAACTAGACGCGCCTTATAATAACAAGCACAAACTGTGTTAAATAGAAATTGACTTGCAAGCAAAAAGGTTTCTGTCCTACAGTGCTTTTTCTACTTTACCACAGTAAAGAATGCGAATATAATAGGCCTAAAAGCGAACGGAAGGAAGAAACGTTTATAATCCCCTGCATGAGTGAAGATTTGGGAAAATAAACAGAGATTCCATGTTCAGTGGAATAACTAATGGAATATTGTTAAATTCTCTGAAAATCGGGTGACCAGATCACGATTCACAAAACAGAATACAAAGCTTAAATGTATGGACTCGCGTACCTCTCATATTCGGCATGAACCAAAATGTTTCCATGGCTGCGATGTCACAATTAATTGCTAACCTATTATTTCTTTTGTAAACAAAGCTTTGTGCTTCACTCGTGTCATATTAATACTGGCACAGCCCTATCAGTGGGTACCGAATATACCCGGATACTCTGTACTCCAGAAATGCTGGTATCGTCACATTTTCAAAATTTCAGTACCGACTTGGTACCGAAGTACCGGTACTTTTGACAACACTACTTGTTCAGGAAGTAAAGTAACCTGTGCATACGTTTTAGCTGATTACAATGTATTTACTTCAATAAAACACATGTAAGAGATGATAGTGTTGATGATTTACCTTGGATTCAAGCAGGAGTGAGCCTGCAGTGTATTCGCACATTACGAGTGCAGTCAGAGTGGCAAATGAATGGCAATCAGCTGTCTCCTCACAATAGTCTGCTTGCAAAGCAGGGGAAAGCCATCTACATGCGGCGCACATGCAGTAAACTCAAGTGTCATTTACTCTGCTGTACATAATAGTATGGGGACCTAGTAACATTGCCGGGATCAGTCCCGGAACGCACCCTGTGTGAACAAAAGGCACACATTATCGGTGTATTTTCCAGAATCTCTGTGTGAAAGGATGCAAAATATTGTTTTTTTTTTTGTTTTTTTTTGCTAGTCAACTAGAACAAATGCACATCCATGTCCATTTGTATATAAATACTTTTATTCAGCATTAATCAAAAGTGACAGTAAAGACATGTATAATGTTACAAAATGTCTATTTCAAATAAATGCTGTTCTATTGAACTTTCTATTCTTCAGAGAATCCTGTAAAAAAATTTTTTTAAAAATATTAAATGGCAAAACACTTTCACTAATGTCATAAGAAAAGTTTCTTGAGCAGCAAATCAGCATGTGACACTGAAGACTAGGCTTGCTGTGGTAGTCTGTATTACACTGTGCTCGGCCATACACTGATTACATTACACCGCAGCACCATCCCCACTGTTATTTTGCTTTTTTAAAGAAATAACCACTTAGTTCAGTTAGACAACGAAAGCTACAATTATAAACTGAAAGCATCTACTCTGCTCTAGAGCTGCAGAATTGCATCACAGTTCAGCAGGAGTCAGATTTCACTTATCACATGAAGAGGGTAAGGAGAAATGAGATGACTGACAGGTCAATGGTGGAGGATTTGGTGCACAACAGATCCTAAGCATCATTGACAATATCTTATCTTGTAAAATGTGTGGTCATTACATACATATACACGGAGTACGCGTGATTGCGAATTTGAAAGCAAAAGTGAAAAGTGAGCGCGCATTCAAAAGCGATTTCATTACCCCGCATATTGATAGCAGCTCCCTGAAGCCTCCAGTCAGTTGAATTTCCTCACTGTGACATCCTTACTGAAGATTAAAGTAATGATGCTGAAAATTCAACTTTGCCATCAAAGGAATAAATTATTTTTATTAAAATATAGTTTAAAAAAAAGTTTTTAAATTGTAATATTTCACAATATTACTGTTTTACGGTCTTTTTAATAAATTGTAAATAAATGCAGCCTTGGTGAGCGTAAGATATTTCCAAAAACAATAATAATAAAAAAAAAACCTTACCTACCCCCCTCTCTTGATATTTTTAATGATAGTAAATGACATCTACACAAAATTGCTAATAGATCTATTTTTATCTCTTTGACTACCCTAAAAATTTCCTCACATGGACCACATTTAGCTTTTAAATTGTTCAAGTTTGTACTATAATTAACATCCAACTTTGTAAAGAGTTTGTTTTACCAAAATATTCACTTAAACTCATAAGTTGTTGCTTTGTTAATTGAAGATCTGCCACACAAACCACAGCAAAGTCGGGCTGTACGTGTGAGACTTCTTTGAGGTGACTGGGTGTTTGAGAAATTCCCAAAATGGTTTTAAGAGGCTCGTAAAACTNTTACCTACCCCCCACTCTTCCCCACACATCCAACTTTGTAAAGAGTTTGTTTTACCAAAATATTCACTTAAACTCATAAGTTGTTGCTTTGTTAATTGAAGATCTGCCACACAAACCACAGCAAAGTCGGGCTGTACGTGTGAGACTTCTTTGAGGTGACTGGGTGTTTGAGAAATTCCCAAAATGGTTTTAAGAGGCTCGTAAAACTTTCCACTCTCTTTAGCCCTCCTGTTCGCTGTTACTCCTGCATCATTTTTCCTCCCCTTCTACATCTCAACAATTCGGTCATCCATTTCCATGTTGTAGGAAAACAGAGTTTGGCTTGTACTTATGCAGTAGAGGTGCTGATCTCAGATCAGAAGGTCTTCAAGGACGTTGCTCTGTCAGTGTGAAGATAAACTGATCCCCCATTGAAGGATGAGTGATTACAGGACTAGTTCAAATATGCAGTTTGTGTAAATGTTGCCTTAATGAGGAACGAGCCATCCTTCAACTTGACCCCCTGCCTGTTTGTTCTCAATGACATATTTCTGCAAGCTCATCCTGAGCTCTTCACGCTGCTGACCCAGATTTGCATTTGGGATGTTTTCACTTCCCTGACACAAAAATTATAGGTTTTAATTTATTCCACATATTGTTTGAATTTTTATATACACTGCCCTCCAAAAGTTTGGAAACGCCCTAGAAAAGTGGGGTTTTGGACAACATTGGCATGAATCTTTTTTTAATTTGTGATAATTTTGCACTGATAAGGGACAACACAAACTACGAAAACATATTTTATTACATAAACCGTTTATACATAGAAAGAAATTACATTTTCGATTCATCAAAATATCCACCATTAGCAGCTTTCTGACCTAAACTGGGTTCTAATTGGTTCATTGTATTCTAAACTTAATTGGCAATCAATTGTTGAAGCTATTAAGGTGTGCTGACCCAAAAATCTTTTACAAACCTGGGCCAAGTTTAAACCAGTAACCAGGCATCACAGCTGGCAAAGGGGCATGTCTGACATTGACATGTATATATTGCCATTATTATGTAATCAAAATGAAAATTATTATTGCTGGTCTTCAATGATAATGTCAAGTTACTTTAATTTATTTGCACCCAAAAATGATAAGGATTTATGCTGATATTGTCCAAAGCCACACTTTGCCAGGGGTGTTTCCAAAGTTTTGGAGGGCAGTGTATGTATTAAATTTTCTCCAGCTTTACAAGATTTAAGATAAATGATCATTTGAAAACACCTGATATATGGAACTATAAATTCATAGACTTTTTGTTTAGCAAAAAATGTAGAATGTTCCAATCCATAATTTTCAAATTGCTCTGATGCTGTCCATACATATAGATCTTTGACTTGCACCAGGGATGGTGTGGGTAAACAATGATAAACTTTTAATTTTTAGGTCAACCATTCCTTAAAAATGTTGTTGTGCTTGTTTGTGCCTTGGAAAATTCGGCCTTGGTGTTAATAGGCCTTCAAACTGGTCTAGATAATCTACACTATGCTGACAGAGCTGTGATTTAAACACAGTAATGCCTGTCAATGCATGACCTGGAAGAGCCCTGAAGCTGTGTTTTATTGAGATCATTTCTCAACAGGTAGAGCATGTTCTGCCATTGCTGAAGAGAGGAATTGGAATTCATCATGGCGGCCTCCTCCCGATCCTCAAAGAGACCATTGAGATCCTGTTCTCTGAGGGGCTACTAAAGGTGACTGGAAGAAACTTTGTGCAATGTTGGATAAACACTTTCTCCTTGGCTGAACATTAAGTTATTCTTTTTTTTTTTGTTTTTGTTTTTTGGGTTTTGTTTTGTTTTTGTTAATTCACTCAAGCTCTTCTTTTTCCTATATTAAATTCTCTCATGGAACACAAAACGGTGAAAATGTTTTCATAGTAAATGAGGGCTGAAGCTGTCAAGCTCTATGACACTGAAGACCGATTAAAAAGTAGTCCATACAGCCCATGCTCTATATTACAAGTCTTCTGAAGCTTTTTTGTTAGGAATTCATTACTCATTTAAATTCTTGCTTTCTGCAGAAGCTATAAGCAAAATGGCATATTGAGGCCATTTGAATCAAAACGAAGTCCCTTAAAGGGTTAGTTCACCCAAAAATGAAAATTATGTCATTAATGACTCACCCTCATGTCGTTCCAAACCCGTAAGACCTCCGTACATCTTCGGAACACAGTTTAAGATATTTTAGATTTAGTCCGAGAGCTTTCTATCCCTCCATTAAAAATGTATGTACGGTATACTGTCCATGTCCAGAAAGGTAATAAAAACATCATCAAAGTAGTCCATGTGACATCAGTGGGTTAGTTAAATACATTTTGGTCCAAAAATAACAAAAACTACGACTTTATTCAGCATTGTCTTCTCTTCCGGGTCTGTTGTCAATCCGCGTTCACGACTCCGCAGTGACGTGTTATCTGATGAGCCCGAGCTTCGTTTACAGTCTGAGGGAGACGCATGCTGTATTCAAGCTATTCTACGTAGCAGCCATAGCTTTAGTCGCTCTGGATCGTTTACCGGGAAAGAGTAAAAGTGAATCCTTTCATCTGTCGGCGTTGGTAATGCACTTTTACGTCGCCGTGGTTGTTTTTGGCGATTAGGACATCCGCGACATGCACACTTAAGCACCCATTTTAAAAAATATAGCAATACCAAAATACAAACAATGTAGAATAGCTTGAATACAGCATGCGTCTCCCTCAGACTGTAAACGAAGCTCGGGCGCACCAGATAACACGTCACTGCGGAGTCGTGAACGCGGATTGACAACAGACCCGGAAGAGAAGACAATGCTGAATAAAGTTGTAGTTTTTGTTATTTTTGGACCAAAATGTATTTTCGATGCTTCAAAAAATTCTAACTAACCCACTGATGTCACACGGACTACTTTGATGATGTTTTTATTACCTTTCTGGACATGGACAGTATACCGTACATACATTTTCAATGGAGGGACAGAAAGCTCTCGGACTAAATCTAAAATATCTTAAACTGTGTTCCGAAGATGAACGGAGGTCTTACGGGTTTGGAACGTCATGAGGGTGAGTCATTAATGGCATAATTTTCATTTTTGGGTGAACTAACCCTTTAAGGCAATCTTTAAAAACTCCTCAGGCTGCTATTTCAGTCATGAAACTACAGCTCCTATCTCTTTGAATGGGGAAACATCGAATTCTCCAAAGCTGTTCACCAAGCTAATGATTAAATTTCGTTTTTGACATCACCAATGAAATCTGACAACAGCGATCTCATGAGTTTCGATTCAAATTGCTCCAATCATTTCCCAAATTTGCATTTTCAGACTGGACTTTGCCAATAAGCGAATGCCTCTTTTATTTAACGTGTGGGACTTATTCAGCCACTAATTCCTATTCATAGTAATATGAGTGCACCATCTTTGTAAATCTAAAGACTTTGGTCAAATTAATTAATTACTCACCCTCTTGTCATTCTACATCCGTAAGTCCTTTGTTCATCTTCTGAACACAAATGAAGATATTTATAACAAAATAATGACTTTATTCAACAATATCTAGTGATGGCCGATTTCAAAACACTGCTTCATGAAGCTTCGAAGCTTTATGAATCTTTTGTTTCGAATCAGTGGTTCGGAACGTACATCAACGTACAGTTTGATACACGCTCTGAACCACTGATTCGAAACAAAAGATTCATAAAGCTTCGAAGCTTCATGAAGCAGTGTTTTGAAATCGGCCATCACTAGATATTGTTGAATAAAGTCATTATTTTGGCATACAAAAAGTATTCTCGTCGCTTCATAACATTAAGGTTGAACCACTGTCCACTCGAGCAGCCAGGATATTCTTCAAAAAGTTGTTTTGTGTTCCATGCAAGAAAATGTCATACAGGTTTGATTGTGAGAGAATGAGATTTATGTTTGTGTGAACTGTCCCTTTAAGACACCTCACTACTTTCTCAGCCAAAATTTTCATAATAACTTGTTTGTCTGTGGAAATGGTTTGGTGCAACATCTCTCTCTCTCTCTCTCTCTCTCTCTCTCTCTCTCTCTCTCTCTCTCTCTCTCTCTCTCTTTCTCTCTCTCTCTCTTTCTAGGCTTTGTTTGCTACAGAAACATTTGCCATGGGGATCAACATGCCTGCTCGAACTGTGCTCTTCACCAGTGCGCGCAAATTTGATGGCAAAGACTTCCGCTGGGTAAATCACAAACTTTATTTTCCGTTCTTCTCACCGAACTCACTAATCAAATTTCCAAATGCATTTCTTTGCCTCTTCATCCACTGTTGCACAGAGAGGACACTGGGTCGAGCAACAGTACCGTCCAAGCTGCCACGTATTGTTTGCATGAGTGTGAGGCAATGACTCAAGCTGTTGTGAATAAAAGAGGCCCTTGGCTTTATACTCTAGCACAGAGCGAGTGAGCGATGGAAGCTGCCATCTAAAACTTTTTGTGAGGAACATCTGGTAACCATGAGTCTGCCAGAAATCGTACACTCAAGATTTTTAACTAACCGATCACAGGCACTGAGCCCCTCTCTGGGACTTTTAGCAGTTAATAGAAGATAAAACTGATCTGGGGTCAGCTATGGGTTGCTGTAATATAGCGGAGGAACATTAGGAGGGGTTATCAGGTAAAAACAATATTTGCAAAACGAATGGGCTGATGTGTTACATTGTTTGAGGTTGGTGCCAGTTCGTGATTTATCAGAGCCATACCAGTAAGGAACTTTCAAATGGAAACCTTATCGTTTGGGCAACTGCAGATGTTTCCCCACAGCAAAATCTATTAACAACTACATCTTGTTGTGATTTTACCACCATTATGCACGTCAACAGAATGCTCAACTTCCTGATCTATGAAAAACATGAAAATCAATGGGGGGAAAATGCAGAAGATGAAGTATACACTACCATTCAAAAGTTTGGTCAGTAAGATTTAACACAAAACAAAAACAAATCTGTTCTTTTGAACTTTTTATTCATCAAAGAATTCTGGAATAAATGTATCACGGTTTCCACAAAAATATTAAGCAGCAGATCTGTTTTCAGCATTGATAATAATAAGAAATGTTTCTTGAGTGGCAAATCAGCATATTAGAATGATTTCTGAAGCATCATGTGAGAATGAAGACTTGAAAACAGTTGTACAATTGTACAAGTGTAATTATATTTCACAATATTACTGATTAACTGTATTTTTGATCAAATAAATCATGAGACTTATTTAAACATTGAAAAAAATCTTACCAACCTTAAATGTTTGAACAAGGGATCCACCGATACCACTTTTGGTAAAACATGCCAACACCGTTACCCGTAGTTTCATTGCATTTGTAATTTTTAAATATATTAGGAAGAGAAACCAAAAGAATATGAATCATATTCAGTGATTTAATTTCTTTAGCAAATATATATTTCCTTCAGTTATTTTAATGCTTAATTATGCCTGTTAAAATGTATTGTACAAGATTGTTACTTTCACTGTTCATTATATTGATCTATTATATTTGATCTTTCATTTAATAGCACAGCCCATATTTAGAGCTGCTTCAGCAGGGCTCAGTGCTAAGGATTTTTCTACTGGCCTCTTTGGGTCAGTGGTTCAAATGTTTAGATACCAGTGTAACATTACAATTCTGTTACAATTTTGATACTACAGCAAAAACTACTAGCCTAATTAATGTACATTTTAATCATTATTAAACACAAGTAAACAGTCAGTAATAAGAACAAAAGGGGATGAGTGCTTGACAAGCATGAAATCACAATGGATCCTGTTTACTTTTTAAAATACTCATTCCCAGTCTAATTGTGAACAATTCATCCATTTTTGTCCCTAGTAACTGTACAGTTTCATAACCATATACATTCATTACTACATTTCTATAAACTAAACATAAAATAGAATAAAACAGGATATACATAATCATTAATATTTATTTAAAATCTAATTAAATATATTGCACCACACATTGGCCTGTCCTTTTACAGTTGGTTTGTAAATGATTTTTTTCTTGCAAAAAAATTAATTTTACCATTTTAAAAAAAACAAAATTCAATATAATTTGATAGATTTTTGTAGTAGATAATTCTGTATTTAATGTATGAAATGTATATAATTCAATGTATATGGTAAGGCTATTTTAACCAATTAACAATAACATACTTTTGCTGTTTCTTTTTACTTTCTTTTTTTTTCCTCGTTTTTTGTTATTGCCAACCACTGCAATAGTTATAATTCCATTTTTTTTCCACCCTCCACATTAGATCACCTCTGGAGAGTATATCCAGATGTCAGGACGTGCCGGCAGAAGAGGAATGGACGAGAGGGGAATAGTCATTTTCATGGTGGATGAGAAGATGAGCCCTGCGGTGGGCAAACAGTTACTGAAGGTAACGCACTGAAATGCCAACACGCCATGAAAATGATAAATCTTCATTTTTGTTTTCGTTTTTGAGTGAACTGTTGTTTTAAGCAGTTCTCCTCACGTTTTGTTCAGGTGACGGCCAACACACTCTGACGCACAAACTTTCTGATCCTAAACCCCTTATCCTCCTAAGCCTTGGCACCCTCTGTTAGGGGTAAAGCCATTCATTAATACACTCTTTAATATGAAGTCCATAAGCTCTTCTCTCGGTCTCACATGCCTGCCTGCCAAGATTCGTCCCTGCAGACTCCCAATTCCCCCCTCTGAAGCTTGTATTGCCAAATCCCATCTCTGCTTGGGGTCGATTAAAGTCTTGCTTAATGCCCTTCTGACTGAATTCAAATTGTATGTTATGGTTCTTTTGTAAGTTTCTGAGAGAATACTGGGCAAGCCATGTCACTAAAATGAATGAACTGGCACAGTAGTAGTGCCTTCTCAATTTTCTCCTCTGGGCCCTTGCGGTATCAGGCTCTGTGTTGCAAAACCTGTTGATTAGCATGGTCAGTAGATGTTTACTTATGCATAAAGAAGGCTTCAGCGATTGATCGTTTTATTATTTTATTTGTGTTGTGGAATTTGAGAAAAAGATGTTTGCCTTGGTAGCACAATCTTTTTTTTTTTTGTCCGTTAATTTTCTTCTTCCGCTCTTGAGTTTATGGCAACCCATACAACCATATGGTAAAAAGTTGTGAAATTTGGCACACAGATAGAGGACAGTCCCAACATAAACCACAGCAAATTTGAAGTCTCTAACTCAGTCCCTCTAGTGCCACCAACTGTCCAAATTTTCACTTATGTTTATGCTACTAATTTTTGAACCCTAAGGGCTAGAAACTGAATTTTTATTTTTATTTTTTCTGATTTCTTGCCTCTAGGAACACAACGGGCACCAGTTATGTATTAGTTTCTCAATTGCTTAATTTCCAATTTACAGCATTTCACTACAATTGTAAACCTGTTTTCACAGAAACTGCGAGGTCCACCCTCCATAGTCTCAGAACTCAGAAGTATTTTTAGTGTTACTTCTTGAATTAACCAGTTTTAAAAAAAGAAAAATAACACCAACATAAGACATTTTTACAACAAATACGTGGATGTATTACTCTAAAAATACACATCAAATATTGTCAAATGGTTAAATAGATCACCCAGCCTAGTTTTAGAGAGAACTATAGCAGTCAATGGATTGTGTTGGATTCATGATTTGAGTAACACCTTTTATTCTCGTAGGGTTCGGCGGACCCTCTGAACAGTGCGTTTCACCTGACCTACAACATGGTGCTCAATCTACTACGTGTGGAGGAGATCAACCCAGAGTACATGCTGGAGAAATCCTTCTACCAGTTCCAGCACTATAGAGCCGTGCCTGGCGTTGTGGAGAGTAAGAACTATGATTTAAAGGAATATTTCCCATAGTTTAAATTCTGTAATAATAATTTATTCATCATCATGTTGTCAGAAAAACCTGTTAGTCATACAGGTCTAGCACAACACAAGTTAAAATTTGGTTAAAACTAGATTTTCCTGTTCATTAGAGGTTACATATAATCAGTAATTGGGTTGTCACATAGCTTTCAGAATTTCTTTGACAATGTTTTTCTCACTCTTGTCTTTATTTTCTGTGATTCTCACAGAGATGAAAAAGCTGGAGGAGGAGTATAATGCGATACGAATCCCCAATGAAGAGAGCGTGGTGACCTACTACAAGATCCGTCAGCAGCTCGCCAAACTAGGCAAAGAAATCGAGGAATTTATTCACAAACCTAGATACTGCCTGCCCTTCCTGCAGCCAGGCAGACTGGTCAGGGTAAATGGCCAGTGGCTCTTTCTGTACAAGCAAATGAAGAGTTCAGATGCAAAAGCCTCTAAGTGCCATCTGAAATTTTCTTCTAAAATGAGCATTTTTATCAAGCTCGTATGTTTAGGTTGAGTAATTTCACTTTAATGTCAATTAATAGGTCATTTTCATTGCCATTAAAGTGAATTAACTGAACATAAACATACGAGCTTGATAAAAATGCTCATTTTAGAAGAAAATTTCAGATGGCACTTAGAGGCTTTTGCATCTGAACTCTTCAAATATAGTTAATATTTCATCTAAATCAGACCTGCTTGCTAAACACTTTTTTTTCTTTTATTTTTTTTTTCCCCTCCCTCATTTCTAGGTGAAAAAGGAAGATATGGATTTTGGTTGGGGTGCAGTTGTCAATTTCCAAAAGAAGGCAAATGTCAAGGTATTATCAGATTTTTTTCCTCTTTGTGGTTAGTGCCCAACAAATAATATATTATAAGAGGTTATATATTGTGAGGAATCAATTTTTCTTGATCTTTTGAGATGTTACTATACTACATGACTTTTGCACAGATTTTTTTGCCCCGATTTGTCTAGATGAATCAATGCTAGTTGCCGAAAGTCAGAGCCAACTTGCAGATTTTTGGCTGTTGAAGTTGATGGGTATCACAAAAAAATTTGCGTAGTGTATGATGGGTGCAGACTTTTTTCCCTTTTTTTTTTTTTTTTTGCTTCAGACTTTGATTATATGTATTCTGAGGACATCAAACATGTTTGATGTTTTGAGCCGACTTTAGAACACATTGTTTTTGTTTCTCCTAGCAATGAGACGCATTTCTGCATGAGTTTGTATTCGGATTGACTTGGACTGTGTGTCCACTAAAGCATACACAGCTTTACAGTTTTCTCTGTAACCATTTGCAAAATCGTCAAGTGTATGGATTCCAGGCTCAAGCTGCAAGAATGACTCATTCTGAACTTCTTTCTGAACCTGGTTCTGAAATATAGGCCGCTTTACTTTAAAGGGTGAAAAATGGTCATGAAAAACCAAATTCTGTCATCTTTTTTTTTTTTGGTGCAGAGAAAAATGAATGTGTATGTTCTTGTAGGCCGGAGGTGGTGATATTGACCCATTGTTTGTGGTGGAAGTTCTGGTCCACTGCAGCAAAGACAGTGTGAAGAACGCAGCCACAGAAGCAGCCAAACCAGCAGGCCCAGGGGAAAAGGGTGAGATGCAGGTGAGAGAATTTAATGGTTAACCTGCCCCAGAATTGCCACGCCAGCTTAGATTTTATGTAGAAACATATCTATATCTCAGCTGTGCACAGGAAACCATCAAAGTAGACTGAAATCAGAGGCCAGGGCTATTAAAAAAAAAAAAAAGTCATTTGAACTTTTTTTTGTTTTTGTTTTTTTACCTCACTGCCAGTGATGTGTGTATTGAGAAAATCAAGCACCCATGAAACTTTATTTTGCATTGTTAAAAAAATTTTCTTTTATTTTTTTATTTAATTTAGATGCTCTTCTTAACCAATATTAATGTGCGATTAATTGCGATATGTTTGATTTAATCAGTATGTAATTCAGTTTAATTAATCAATTTCAGTGTTATTTTAGTAATTTATATACTAAGAGTTTTTAATAATATTTTGAATTTTCACTTTTCATTTTTATTTTAATTTGTCATTTTGTTTTGTGCTCATTTGTTTTTTATTTTTTATTTTAGTTTTAGTAATTTCAGTATTTCAGCTTAAACTATTTAACTATTTAAGCTATTTAACTTAATTTTACAAGTTTTTCATCTAATATTTAAATTTAATTTCAGCTATTGCAATTCCTGAAAATATTTTTTCATTGTTTTAGTTGATGAAACTGATCATCAGTATTAATGGAATGAATTTTTAATCAAGTGGCAGCCCAAATTAAATCCTAATTCGGCAGATTGACCCTGTTCCTGTGGAACGTGGGAACTCGGCCTCCACCAGCTGGATTTTGAACGGGTTCATTTGGCTGGAGTTCAAAATACTGGCACTTATGTTCTTGAAGCATAATCTACTCTAGAAAAACAAGTCGCCCATGTCACAAAGCATAAAATCATAAAAGTACTACAATACAGCTGTGATGGCAGTGATTTTTGTCTTTGTTTTCCTCTCTTGACCTCTTCCCCCAAACGTTAAGCAATTTAACTAGCGCTCCAGAAGTTTGAGGCTCGATGGCTTTAGCTGATGGCTCTTGTTTTTCTTCGCCATCTCCGTGGGCTCATAAAGTCTGCTTTATGTCTACGCCGGTCCTGCTAAATGTGTTTAGATTGACCCTCCAGCTTCTCGCTTTGGTTTTGGTCATATATGGCCATGACATGAAGTTCTTCATGCAGAGGCAGCCAGAGGAGGGTCGTCCAATGAGAACTGTCTGTTTATCTTTCAGGTTGTTCCTGTGATTCTTCATCTCATCACCTCTATTAGCTCTGTGCGCCTGTATATCCCCAAAGACCTGCGGCCCTACGACAACCGACAAAGCATGCTCAAATCCATACAGGTCAGCGCACACACACACACAATGGGTATATTTGTAATGGCATAGTACTTGCACTACTTCTTCTTTTTAAACTTTTTTTTTTTACTTTATTTAAAAATTAAGATGTTTTTTACACAATTCAATTTGAAATGATCGGTATTTTTCTAGGTATCAACTGGATGCTTCTCATTGTATTAAAGGGAGCCAATAATCCTCTTTTACAATAGAGTTGTCAAAAGTACCAACTTCTGTACAAAGTCGGTACTGAAATTTTAAAAGTGACGCTTTGAGCTCTGTTGAGCGGATTGCTAAACACCTCTGATTGGCCATTGTGTTGACGCACTCATTGGATATGTCTGTGATTGACCTCAATGATCAACGCTTCAAAAACTTTGTAAATGGTCATCAATGACACTCTTCACTGAGCGCTTACAAAGATACACACGGGAGCACCACTCTTCGCAGTGTGTCAGTAACGCTCTGTTTAGTTTCTGTCTGTATGAAGCCCCTCATTCTAAAAAGCTCACTGTGCTCTGATTGGTCAGCTGGACCAGTATGTTGTGATTGGTCAACTGCTTCCAGTGTGTTTTGGAAATGTCACGCCCCTTACTATAACCACCAGAGTTCAAACTCAACCAGAGTTTTTTTGTGCCTTGGGTGGGAACTATTTAAATGAGGAATATTGTGACATGTTCGTTCCTGGAAGACAACTCAAGATAGAGTGACTTTGTGCTTTGGAACTTTGCAGATCTTTTTCATTCTTAAAACAGCAACATTACACACTAAAAATTGAAAATGTAAAAAAAACACATGTCCTCTTTATAGGGGACCTAGTTATACCCCTTTTTACAAGATGTAATTTAAGACTCAGGTGTCCCTAGAATGTGTCTGTGAAGTTTCAGCTCAAAATACCTCACAGATCATTTATTTCATGTTGTAAATACCCATATTTGAGTGCTAGCAAAAACATGCTTTTTTCGTGCATGTGTCTTTAAATGCAAATGAGCTGCTGCTCCCCGCCACCTAGCCAGAATGGTGCTTCCTTCATTCGCAGCTCCCGCATGCATCGAATAATCTGCTAAATACTAACAAGTCATCTGCTTGGTTTTGATTATCATCCATATCGCAATCACACTCATGGGCGTTGCAGTTCTTTTTCATCATGAAAGTTTATTATCTGCATGCTATATCAGTTTAAATTTCTAATTTATCATTTTTCTGAGTGCACACGCACAGAAAGCTGGCTATCAGAGGGCACGTCTCATGAGTATAAAAACTAACTTCTCTTCCATGTTTTATAGTGTTTTAAAGGGTTAGTTCATCCAAAAAATGAAATTTCTCTAATTAATTACTCACCCTCATGTCATTCCAAACCTGTAAGACCTTCGTTCATCTTTGGAACATAAGTTAAGATTTTTTTTTTTTATGAAATCAGAGAGTTTTCTGATCCCCAAGAGAAAGCAACATAATTACCACATTCAAGGTCCAGCATCGGCCAATATTGAGCTGGCGTTCTGACGTAGAACCTGGAAGCAGGGTCTATTCTAATACGGCAGTGTCCGGGCAGGGCCTGTACAAACTGATGTTTTGTTCTGAGACACTGCTTATGATTTATGGGGATTAAAAAAAAGGAGTGGGTGGATTTTTATAATTATAGGGTGGGTATGTGTACACACTGCCAACACACATTTGTTCAAACACCATGTAAAAGTGAATTTTGCATAATAGGTCCCCTTTACATGTAGTGATGTGACAACACTGTAGCATACTACTACTACTGTTGCGTACTACCACACATACATTAGACTACAAAAAGTTAGGGCACATCTATGCTATTATTCCATGCCGAGCATAGCAAATTTCTTAATCTTGTTAATCCTGAACCCTTCCCTACACAATCACACACTTCCTTTACATTTCACTGAACTGACCTCAATTAGTTGCAGACACTAATCTCTAGGAGCGGCCATACAACTGTTTTTCCTGTTGGACCATCTCACCAGTTCTCCTAATGGAAGGTGTTGAGTGATGATCATTATAATAATTTTAAAGATTAAAGCACATGACTGCTTCTGGTTCCCAGGAGGTGCAGAAACGTTTCCCAGATGGCATTCCGCTGCTTGATCCCATAGACGACATGGGTATCAAGGATCCAGCACTAAAGAAGGTCATTCAGAAGGTGGAGGCATTCGAGCACAGGATGTACACGCACCCCCTGCACAGCGACCCCAACCTGGAGGCCGTTTACACACTGTGTGAGAAGAAAGCACTGGTGAGTTCACTGTAGGATGTGCGTGAATGCACAGAAGTCAAAGCGGGATTGATATAAATGTCATTTCTTTTCATAGACGCAACCTTTTTCTGGTCAGCGCAGGAGACACAAATGTCATTTAAAATATGGCTCTATTGTTTAGTGTGCTAGAAGGGGTGGATGTCATTTCCTGCGGCTGAAATCTTGAAGGCCCACCATAACCAAACAAAAGCGGGAAACTGGCTTTAGTGCAGGGTGAATAGGTGCTCAAATCGGATCATAAACAATCTCAACGAGCCGCATAGTTGCTCACATTGTGCAACGGTATTAAGGGGATAAGTGTTTTTCTTTAAATACGGTCCCTGTAGGCTTTGCACATGGGTTATATTTGTTGTTGGGTGTATGCGTTATGGAATCAAGTGGTCAGATGCATCATGGGGACTTGGGAAATCCCTCCAAACCAGATTAGACTTTTGGTTAGCTCAACCCTGTTCTATAAGATCTACAGGAACTAACCCAGAACTAAACCTTCACAATGGCCCAGATAACCTAATGTTTTCTGTATTAAGGCCAGATTCTATTATATATAATATTTGCTTGTGAAGTGTACTATAAAATGTACAACTTATTTTTTTGTAACACAAGTGCACATCTCTCTCCCTCTCTCTCTATCTATCTATCTATCTATCTATCTATCTATCTATCTATCTATCTATCTATATATATATATATATATATATATAATATTGTAATTTATTTGAATTTTTTTAATTTTTATGTAATACTTGTATTTACGAATTATAGGCACGGTTTCACAGACAGGGCTTGGATTAAGGCAGGATTAGATCTTAAAACAATTACAATGACACTGACATATTTTAAGATATGTCAGTGCAAGTTGCTTTCAGTTAAAACAGCTCAATAATGCATTTTAGTCTGGGACTAGCTTAAGCCAGATTTTTTTGAAGTCTATTATAACATTTTTATAAAAGTGTTTTTTTTTTTTGGTGATTTGAATGACTTTTACTTTCTTCTAGGACAATAACATATTTTCTGGTTTATTGTGAGGTACAATTGTTCATTGAGCTCATGTCCTAATTGTGGGCATGAATGTAGGTCATAACATTGAGGCCACACATTAGCATTAGCAGTACACAATACAGAGTGTTTGGATTTTAAATGCTGAAGAATGTGTTGTTGATTGTTGGATGTGGTTTCTGGGGGAGTGAGAAATTCTTGCCCTTTTTGCTTAAACAATTCGGCTCTTCTCAGTGTCCTGTTTACAGTCTGAGCCTGAATCACTTTAGAAAGATCTCAGATAAGCTGTAAAGTGGATAATGGCATTAGGACCGAGTCTTGTAAGGGGTAAATCAATTGTGCCATAGCAGGCCAGCACCATTTAACCTTTCTGTCTCAACTGATATTAGTTATCTGGACTGATTTGGGTTTCTTCTTTTAATGAATGGTAGCTAATTGTTTAATATAAGCTAGCTAATGTTCACATAATTTAGTCAACTATTTAATCCACACTGTCATTACAGGTCAGTGCTTTCGTTCTGAATGTGACTTTCATTACTCCAATGAAAAGAATAAAATGTTGGTAGGATTTTATGTAGATCGAAGACTGACTAAATTCCCCATCATTTATTACTTTAGACCTGTACATAATGCTGCACTTGATATCATCAGGACATTGTCAGTGTTGTTGTTAACTTAAAATAAATTTATTAAAAAAGTTAATTGCAATAAAGCTAAAATAAATAAATATTACATGAAAATTAATGTTAGAAATGTTGCCTTGGCAGCTAACTGAAATAAGATTAAAGTACTAAAATGACTAAAACTGAAATAAAGCTAAAAAACCTGGGATAAATATTCAACAAAAGAAACCAAACTAAAACAAATGACAAAAGCACATGACTATACATGAAAATACTTAAACTTGATATAACATTAATGATGTAAATGAAAACTGAAAATAAAATAAATGTGACCCACTTCCTGTTTGCAGTCTTCTCCATGACCAGCAGCTCCGTTTGGGTGTATGTCATACAGTAAAATAAAATTTTATTTTTATTTTTTAGAAAGAGTGGTAACTTCACATGAATTGATTCTAAATTACATAAAGGAGAATGGCTGATCTTGAGGAAAAATAGTGTTGCTTGCCACAAAAATACGTGGAACGAAGAAGCATGATTTATTTTTAAGTTAGACTAATTTTTGGCAATATTTAATGCTCTTTGGACAGATGGTAGCACTGTCTCCACTAGATACGGCCTTGTTTTCTATGTGGCACATTTGCCGTCAAGTTTGTTGATGCATTACATGCAAACATTTTAACTATGAGTGCGAGAATTTTTTCAAGTGCATGTTTACAGATGTCATTTGTTTGTGGAAACCTCTAATGATGTATTTTGTATGCAAGAGCTTGCGACAGGTGTGTGATGAGTAGCCCTGCTATTTTGTTGTTTCTTCCTGGAACATGCGTTTAAGTTTTCGTTTACGTTGCAGGAATATGTGGTTGTTGGAGATGCGGACACTGATGCATTAAGCTACATATTTAAAACAATGTGTGTCTTTTCTCGCTGTGCTTGTGTTAGATTGCAGGGGACATTAAAGCGGCGAAGCGTGAGCTGAAGAGAGCTCGTACTGTGCTGCAGATGGACGAGCTGAAGTGCAGAAAACGTGTGCTGCGGCGCCTGGGATTTGCCACTTCCTCTGATGTCATTGAGATGAAAGGGCGTGTGGCCTGTGAGATCAGCAGGTAGGATTGCCAACAACAAAAAAAAATCAAACAAGATAGTTGTTTGCTTATAGTTTGTGTTCACAATTCTAGTCTTTGTTCTAAACAGTTATAGCTAAAAGACGTGCACTAAAAGCAAACAGAACACCCCAACAGCCCTTATTTTTAATACTCAGGCTTGTTTCTAAAGCGTTTTGTGGATTACCTGTGTGTTTACAGTGCAGATGAGCTGCTGCTGACAGAGATGGTGTTTAACGGGCTGTTCAACGACCTGACGGCGGAGCAGGCCACTGCTCTCCTCAGCTGCTTCGTCTTCCAGGAAAACGTAAGGCCAAAATGTCATCATGCACATGTTGAAATGTGGTCAGGATGTAATATGAGAGAAGTCAATGGGTTATGACAGTTATGGGCCCAAATAACCTGTTGTGTTTGGCTTGAAATTGGTCATGAATGCAGGGAATGAGGTTATTCAAAGGCCCAGCTTCTATTTGAAACTTGAGGAGTGTGCCATGTTCATTGAATAATTGCACTATATGCAAATTAGTTCATAAAAATTTTATCATATTTGATTCAATACCAAAGATATTGAAAGTCATTTTGTAAGAAGTTTTGTTAATTTGGAAGTTTTCCATATATGCAGCCAGAATCAAAACTTAGACAATGCTGTGGTGTAAAAAATATTTAACCCTTGTGTGACCTTATGGACATTTGTGTCTTTTTCAGTTTAGTTTTTTTGATCATTTTGCCTGTGTTAATGCCAACTGCATACATTTTGGCTCAGGTGTGCAATCTGTTGACAAGGCTTCAAAATTAAATTTTTTATTTTTTATTATTATTTTTTTTACTTTTTTTTTTACCAGATGGTGCCATTTTCTCAAATTTGGCCCATAAAGCAAATACTCGCTTTATTCCTGATTCCTGCTTATGCATATTATAGAGCCAATTGGATAAATTATACAGCAATAATTGTGTGGGTTTGTTGGTATGGATGTCAGAGTGTGGTTTGTATGTGTGTTCAAAATAAATTTGTGTGCTTGTAATTAGGGCTGGACGATTATGGTCTAAAATCAAAACTTCGATTAATTGAACATTTTACCTCGATTACGATTAATGAACGATTATTTTGTTTGTTTGTTTGTTTCTTTGTTTTTGCCCTCATAGTTCACTGACAAGGTTTGTACTGTAAATATGATTGACTATTAAAGGTGGGATATTTTTTCCTATTGAAAGAGTGACCTGACATAATAGCTCACTTTCAGCAGTTATTTTATCTATGGTTCATAACATTTCTTACAGATTTCTGGAAATCAGATAAAGATAAATTAGTACAGCACGATTTGGAGAAAAAATCTAATTGCGATTTTTCTGGTTAAAATTGCGATTTGCGATTTTAAAATGCGATTTTTATAAAACAATTGAAAAAAATATATAACAATACCAGGCTTGTTTTGCTTGTTTGTAGGGCTGCACAATTTGGCCCAAAATGTTGTGCTAATATATTATTTTGACTAATTGTCTTTATTATTATTATTATTATTATTATCATCATTATTGCTAAATAAAAATATCAAACCAAATAAGAAATATTACTGTTGTAATAACTTTCATTATTAAAGTATTTAGCATTAGTATGATGTGGGGTTACCTGTTAACATGCAAGCAGTATGTCTATAAATCATTAGAAAGGTCTAAGGATTTTATTTTGTTGTCAAGAGGAATGAACTACGTGCCTCTTATGCATCCACTGTGGAAAAAAACCCTGTACACTTATGTACGCTGGAAAAAAACATATTGATTATATGTTTCCCTCAAAGTTCTTTAGAGAATTTTTTTTTCCTATTTTTACCCTGAATAGGATTGAGTGAAATTACTTGGTGCTAAACATGTCTGTTTCATACTGGACGCCGGAGGGCGCCCTTGAGCAGATACTCCAAATATACGCAAACAAACGCTGTTCCAGGAAATCCCCAATGGGCATCATGCTATCCCTGTGACTGAATAAAAAGAAGGTAGAAAAGCTTTGATTGATTAAACATGAATAAGATAAACAGATGACTACAACAATACATGGTTTGTTTTCTTCAAGCCTTCTCGGGTATTTCCGTAATAATAAAGTACATTTATAATCCAATGCTAATCAAAATGCTATTTCAAACACTCAACTGATGTTATTAAGTGACTTTGGAGTAAAAACACATTAAATGTTGTCTTTTGTTAGAAATGAAGTCTCATGTTTGGAAAGTTTGTATATTTGACGTGTTGCATTTCTAATGCAGTGCTCTCAGATGGAGCGTCATTTACTACTGATCTCAGAGCAGCTCTTCACTAACACGCTGTGTACATATTTATATAATTAAAAATCGCAGTTTTTGCGATGTTGTCATCGCACTAAGCCAAATCGCGATTTCGATTCGATTACGATTAATCGTGCAGCCCTATACAGTACCAGTATAAGTGATTACGTGTGTGAATTAGTCATACCGTCTCTCTATTAATTGTGAAGCTGTGGGTTATAAATAGTTCCTTCAAAAGTAGAAAAATGTCATAATAAGTTTTGAGTTTCTAAGCTATTTTAGTGATAAATCACAGGACATCGCTGACTAGTTTCTGCGTTCCCCTCTGTGCGCGCGATCTTCACGTTTTGCGCAGCAACTGTTTGTATGAGTGTTCGTGCCAGATGCAGCTGCGCGAGTACAGTAGCTTTATATAATACACATCCAATCGTCTAAAATCGCTTGAATGTCCAAACTGGCAAACCTTAAAACAAATACAACTGACGAAGTTTAGTGAAGACGCAAGGCTCACCACTCGCGCGCCGCCATCGGCGTTTACCCGTGTTGCTTTTATGCCACTGACGGGGCAGTCACGTGGCTACACACGCGGTAGTATGTTTTTAAGGGGGAAGTATTAACAGGATTAAAAAAACGAAATAACCGACATGGGAAAATTACGTCGGTTAGAGGTTCTGAATTTCAGTTTTGATTACTTTTCAATTAATCGTCCAGCCCTACTTGTAATATTTGAGAGAGAAAAACTCTACTGCAAATCACAAATCCAACCACTGTGTGTTCCAGTGGAGTTTTGCTGGCATCTAATGGGGAAAATTTGGTACTGCACCCAAACAATCTTACTGAAAGCTCATTTTTTGAGAGATCAACCTCAAATTTGGAACACAACTTGTTTAAATTTATGGCTTTGATTTTCTAGCAGTTTTAGAGTTCAACTTGTTTCAAAATGTTTCATAAAATAAATATTTTATATAAAATAATTTTCATAAACTTAAACCTCTATTCTTTTTTTTCACTTTTGTAACTTTTTTTACTTCAACAATAATCTGCCAAGGGTCATCTTTAAAACGAGACCAAACTTAAGTCTGTGCTCCCAAGCTTCAAATTTTTATGACAGTTTTTTGACATGGACATTTTTGTCCTCTATGGGCCTATGTGTAACTTTTTTTAATTGACGCACAAGGGTTAAATGCTTTTAAGAAATTAATTTAGCCAATCAAATGAGGTCATTTACATACAGAAGTCTGAAGTGTGTGTGATGTAAATTTTCCTATCAGCATAGTATGTACAGGAAAAAAGAAAAACAGGATACAAGAGTACTATGCTGTTGCCAAAATGTAGGCCATGTGTGCTGTCCACATACCCTAGTGTACACTTAGCTCGCATGTGCGCCATGAGTTTTTTTGTTTGTTTGTTTGTTTGTTTTTTGTTTTTTTTACAGAAATTAAGTTAGTTGGTCCACAACACAAGGTGGCAACACTGGTCCAGCCCGTTGTTTTATAGTCAAGAAAGAAACGGGAGAGATTAAATGTAAAACTACTGAAACGACGACAAATTGTGTTTGCATCAGAACTGAAGTAGACTTTGGGCTTTAATACAAAAACTGAAATTGGTCATGAAAAGTAAATTACCTTTTGGTCCAAGAAACTTATTGTAAGGAAACAAATCAGTAGTACAGAATATATGGCCACTAAGTATATAACGTTTGTGGCTCCGCAGTGTAATGCTATTGCTCACACAAACAGATAATCCCACCCCAAACACACCATTTGTTCACCCAGTGTTATGTCTGACTCTGTTGTGCCATTTGTCGTGCGTCGGGTTGTGAAGCGTGTTGGTCATGGGACAGCTGTTTATTCTCCTTAGTCATCTGTCATTTTGAGCCTTATCATCTGGCATAAAATGGTGGGAAAGAAAGGAAAAGCATCCCAGAACAGGCGGTAGAGAGAGATGTTAATCTTGTGGTATTTTACCATGAAACTGGGTGAAAGTGTCGCCCAGGGCCAAAATCATAAAAATGTGAATGTTAAAAGAGACGTGTTGAAGACAGTGCAAAAACATATTGCAAAGATTTTGCAAAAACAGAGAAATAATGATTTTACTAACCGCTCTTATCTTCAGTCAGCATTAAAGGGTTAGTTCACCCAAAAATTAAATTTCTGTCATTAATTACTCACCTTCTTGTCGTTCCACACCCGTAAGTTCATCTTTGGAACACAAATTAAGATATTTTTGATGAAATCCAAGGGTATCTGATCCACACACAGGCAGCAACGTCATTGCACCTTTTGACGTCCAGAAAGGTAGTTGAAAACATGGTTAAAATAGTCAGCGTGACTACAGCGCTTCAACCTTAATGTTATGAAGCGACAAGAATACTTTTTGTGCTCAAGACAAAAATAACGACTTTATTCAACAATTTGAACCGTTGTGATACATACGTACTGAACTCTTCCTTCCCACGTAGTGCAGGCTTCCTTGTTTACGTCCGAACGCCAACTCAGTATTGGCCAAAGCTGAACAATACATGTAAGCAGCACGACGCATGCATGTGATGCTGACACAGGATCCAGCCAATAATGAGCCTGCACTAAGTTCACTATGTATGACAAGGGTTCAAATTGTTGAATAAAGTCGTTATATTTGTTTTGTTTTTGCGCACAAAAAGTATTCTTGTTGCTTCGTAACATTAAGGTAAAAACATAAGGAAAAAAATAATACATGACTGCTTTACTGCTTATTAATATTTGAAGTCATTTGGTAACATACAGAAACATGCTGGAATCCTAAATAAATTATTTGGGGGGGGGAAAGTGTATATTCACACATTTTGAAGGTGTAAGGAAATATTTAATTTTTACTTGACATTTTTTGAGTCATTAATTTTGAATTTGTTATTAAGGGGTTTTGTCACATGATGCAGAGTTTAGCTTTTTTTGTTGCTTGTGTTGAGAAGTCAGTCCATTTAACATAACACAGCCATCAAATATATTTGGCATCATCCATGCTGACTCATTGTTCACAACTAAAATTAAAGTCTCTCCCATGAAGCCTGTCAGATCACATTCCCATCATGCATCATTTAGAATGTGCACTACGTCAAGATGTGTGGTATATTTTCTTTATTCCCTTGTTGAAATGAATGACCCTCTTTCCATCCACAGGCTAATGAGATGCCCAAATTGACGGAGCAGCTGGCCGGACCGCTGCGACAGATGCAGGTAGAGTGTTCGAGAGGGAGGACTTGTTCAACCACCCTGAAATTCCTCACATTACAAGCTCTCTAGCAGACACACTATTTACCAAATAATGCTTAAACTCCCATCTCTGTTTGTGTTCATAGATTATGCAGATAGGTCAGTCTGATCTTCCAAAAAAAAAAAAAAAACAGTTTTGAACAGTTTGACTGTTTTTGCTATGTGTGAAGAGTTTGTAGGTCTGTTGGATGATTCACTACTTCACTGCTATTAAATTAGTATAAAATTTAGAAGAAATAGCCCTCTTAATTAATTTTCAGACATTCTAACACTGATTCGGCATGTTCAATTGGCAAAAACAAGCTCCGACAGATGGCAACAGACTGACTGGGGTAACACACTGATCCAACAAAACCTGACAAAGTATCTGTTGCTGTCTGTTGGTGCGGTGTGAATTGACCTATAATCGTCATGAATGTCTGAAGTTCTGCTGTGGTTGTAGGAATGTGCCAAGCGAATTGCTAAGGTGTCCGCAGAGGCCAAGCTGGACGTGGACGAGGACTCTTACCTGAATCAGTTCCGCCCACACCTGATGGATGTGGTCTACACCTGGGCCAACGGCTCCTCATTCTCTCAGATATGCAAAATGACCGACGTGTTTGAAGGTACATATTTCCTTAGAACAACGGTCATCAAAATACTGCATTTCTGCTTGTCAAGCTTTTACATGTTTAATATATATAGGCAAAAAGTGTCCCATTCACCCTGAATTAATATATATAGTTTTTTTTTACCCATATTGCCCAGCTCCAGTTCCCGACAATGGCTTGTTTTGACTTCTGCTATAAAAAGACTTTTCATATCATCTGCTTCCCAGAAATGAACAAATGTAATTAGTTTGTGAAAAAAAATTTGGAATCAGCGATGTTGTAGTTGGTCCTGACTTGAGTATACCATGAGACATGTTGGGAAATAAAAAGGTTTAAAAAAAAAAGTTTCAGCATGTCTTCTCCCAGATGCCTCTGCTCTGAGATTTGGCCTTGTCCGCAGCATGACGTGAGCATTGAAACACGGATGTCTTGCTGTCAAAAAAAATCCCTCTTCTGTCCGTGCTCCAGCTCCTGAGTGAGATTTTGGCTGTGTTCATGTGCATTAGCAAACAGCGAAGATCTTGTAGTGATAAATTGTAGTCAGGGAGAGATGTTATATGAAAAATTGAGAAGTTCCCCTATAGTCTTTATCTCCTTCCCCCTTTCACCTCATGCTGGATTGGTCTTATTGGAGATCTTAAAACATCATGCCAGTAAAGCCCCTTGCGCCAAGAAATGTTTCTTAGGAATAAACATTTCTAATGCAACCGGACATTGAAACTATGGGTTACAAGCACTGAAAATGACCATATGTGATTGGTATGTAGTGAGCACAGAGAGGATTTACTCTTCCCCTCTCTCTCTTTCTCTCTCTCTCAGGCAGTATAATCCGCTGTATGCGCAGATTGGAGGAGCTCTTGAGGCAGATGTGCCAGGCGGCCAAGGCCATTGGAAACACGGATCTGGAGAATAAGTTTGCAACGGGTAGGACATGCTGTAGACTGGTGGTGTGACTCATTCAGCTAAATAGAGCCATGTGCAAAGAGTATCCAATTTATAGTAGGCAGCTTTAAGCACTTGACTGGTAAGCCATCTTGGAAAGATTTAATTATTGATCAGATTCTGAGAACCTGTGGGCTTGAGATATAAGGTAACATTAACTATAAATCCACATTCCAAGATCATCTCAATATGGCTCTTCTCATGAATAATTTAATTTACATCAAAGATGTTTTTCCCCCCTTAATCTGTTGAGCTTAAAGTACTTTTATGCAAGTCTTGAACATACTGAATGCATGCTTTTTGCATTCATATAACTGGAAACAGACCTCCGACCTCAAGGGGGCACTAGAGTTTCCTTCAAATATCTGTTCCATTAAACCAGGTGTGTTATTTAGGTAAATAGCTATAAACATGTCAACTTTAACTTAATTGCTCATAATTTGCATGAAAGGGAAAACTATAGAGGAGTTTGATTATCTTGCTCCGTGCATTATGAATTGCCATCTGACCCTTTTCATAATGCAACGACACACTAAACTGAGCTTGTGTAGCTATAAGCATCAGCGTTCATGCAATTCTGCAGAGTACATGCCCTGTGCAAATGATCTTCACATGAAGCACGTGGGAGACTTGTTAGCATGTTGCTAAGCTAATAACATGGTGTTAAGAAGCATACAAATAGCTGTGTCCGAAACCGCTCCCTATCCACTATATAGTTCACTATATCGGGTGTCGGCCATTTTGTAGTGGTGTCCGATATTCTGAGTGAACGACTTCATTCCCTACATTCGTTCACTACTTTATACCCACAATTGTCTCTGATTTAGAGTGTATATTCGATGTACACTTGCTGAAGCACTATTCCCAAAATCCAATGCGGAGAGGACTGAGAGATCGTGTGAAAGAGCGGAAATGCGAGCAAGTGTAATCCAGAGATTACATTACAGCTTGCTTTAACAGTAATTTAATTTCTTTTTTTTTTCTTTTTTTTACATTTAAAATTAATCATTACTTGAATAAAACCTACTAAAATATAGGGAGACATTATTACATAGGCCTAAATGAATTTTAAAAATATAGGCTATTATTTTTATTATTAAAAAATGTTATATAGGCATTAAATCAATTTAATGTGTTTTACTAACAGTAAGGTGTTTTAATAATTTGTGGCACTGTAGTTAACTCATTCAATGATAATTTAGTGGATGATTTAAAAAAAAAAAAAAAAAATCGTTAATCATCTGTAGATAGCGTATTCAAATCATAACGGTCGCCTGAGGGCGCTCAAAGACCACGTCATCTGTGAGCGAGAGTTTCTAACAAACTAAAAATCTTTATTAAAAATAATTAGTACGTGAAATTATGTACACTTGTTAATGTTTATTTTTGTTTGCAGTATTTTATAGTATTTAATGATTCTGAATACATAAGCATGACAAACCAATTATATAATCGATGAAACTACAAAGCTGGCACGAAGGCATGTATGATTACAAAATAGTCNACGTCATCTGTGAGCGAGAGTTTCTAACAAACTAAAAAATCTTTATTAAAAATAATTAGTACGTGAAATTATGTACACTTGTTAATGTTTATTTTTGTTTGCAGTATTTTATAGTATTTAATGATTCTGAATACATAAGCATGACAAACCAATTATATAATCGATGAAACTACAAAGCTGGCACGAAGGCATGTATGATTACAAAATAGTCGTCATGATTGTTAATAACATTATTTTATAATGTAAGTAACATGTAGGATAAAATAGTTTTATCGTGTTGAGCCGTTTATGCGACAGCTCCAGCTCTCCAACGCACAGTGTGCATCCGAATACACTCACTTCATTTCGTTCACTCCATGCAGATATAGTGCACTCAAATGCCATACACTATATAGGGATTAGTGAATGAGTGAACGAGTGAGCGGTTTCGGACACAGCTAATATGTTGCTCAAAACTGATTCCAGTACACTTTGTTGCTAATTTTGCTAATATAATTACACAGTATTCAAATAGCTAGCAAATCAAAATCGATTCCAATGTAATTGGGTGTTAGCATGCTGCTAAGCTAATTTTTCAGTATTTGTTGTGCTAGCAAATATGTAGGTCAAAATCAATTCCAATACATTTGAATGTTAGCATGTTAAGCTAATTGCTAAGAATAGTAATCTAAATATAGTCTAAATATACAGCACACACGTCAAGTAAAAGCACAGCCTATTTTTTTGTATTGTATTGCATTATCAATACTTTTCAATACAGAATAAGTATTTTTGTTAGTTTTTCTGCAATTCATTGTGGGATTGTCTGTAAGAGATATGCAGAATTGCCCCATACCCTTATATAGTGCGCTATTTGAAGAGACAGCCATTTGTAGGGGTGCCCGAAACCATAGTGGACATTGAGTACTCTCGTACAATTGACGCACACTGAATGGCTAACTGCTAAAGAATATCCATGGACTGTGTTAAGCCGAAATAATTCCCGTGTCTCCCCAGAAGATGTCCACACCACTTCAGCTACACTGTCAAACTTCGCTCACATTGACTCATTCAGTTGCTGATCGAGCTGCAACGGCGACTGGAAGTAAACTATTAACTGCCGTAGCCAAAGAACGCAAAAATCACTAAGCAGCAATAAAGAGGGCGGCATAATGGATCATTTAATCATTTGACAAAGTACAAAAAAGGGGTTGCTTTTGGCATTAAATGATATACAGATACAGTTAAAATCCTGTCGCATAAAAAAGAGCTATTCTACCATATTAGACAGTTACAGTAGAATGTCATGAAGTAACAGTTAAAGATGCGCATGTGCAATAGAATGCCATTGCCATTCCATCGACAGCTGTTGGCAGCTAATGTAGGGGATAGTATGGGAACTTAGGCCAAAATAAGGTATCACAATTTATGGGACTGCTTGAAGTGTCGTGTATCATATGTCTATGACTCCTTAACATGCTGTCTAGCTAGGCAGCACACTAGATTTTGGAACAGAGCTTTGTTTTAACACTGCATTTCCAGTTTGCACTTATGTCAGTGTTTTGAGGATGGCTATGGATTTCATTTTAAAATGAGACATTTTCTTGTTTTTCACAGGTATAACGAAGATTAAGAGGGATATTGTGTTTGCTGCCAGCCTTTACCTGTGAATCCTGAGTTGTTTTTGTTTTAGCGCTCGCTTTTGTCAGGTTTTTTGATTGTTTTTTGAAGGCATTGTTCATTTTGCATCAAAACACTGAAGGACAGAATTTACATGGAACATAATTGTTTTATTTGTTCGTCAACGAGCATAATGGGTTCTTGTTTTCATCATAAAAGCGCAACATATTGTACATACATTTTTAACAATTTTAATAAAAAAAAGTTTGTATAGTGATTCTTTTTTTCATACAGATAAAAAAGGTTTTTCTTTTGTGGCATAATAGAGGTACACTTATTAGTTTTTGGAGATACACAGGAAGCTGTGGTAGCAGCAGAAGCAGTCCAGCCAAGGCAACGTGGGACAGCGTCCATAAAGAGACCCCCAGAAAGGGGTATCTGGAGAACATAGAAAGCAAGGTTACATTCACAGGTTTCCACCCTAGTGGTCTGCCCTCGTAGTGGGTGCATGCTGAAACCCCTTCCCATCGTCAGAGGTTCCTGATAGCTTAGTTTGGGTTCTCGTAATGATTTCCATTCGTAGGTGTTTCTTGTAAGGTGGTGTGTGGGATCTCAGCCTCTTTCTGAGGTTCAACTTTCTTTTTGAAGAAATCCGACACAAAGAAAACCTGTAGGGCGTGAGAGGAGATGATATAATTCAATTCACAGAGGCAGAGCCCAAAATGTCAATGTTTGTTCTGTATTTAGCAAGTTGTTTTTTTTAGTGCTTATACTGTACAACAGAAAATGTCAACACTTGTGTTACTCAAACCCATATGTATCTATTCTCTGTGGAACATTAACAAAGTTGGATTAAAGGGGACTTGGGCTGTTGGACTACAAAAATGACCGATTTTGACCTTGTTTTGAGCAGTGGTAGATGAAGCACACAAATCAAGTACTTGAGTTAAAGTACAGATACCATAAAATATTACTAAGTACTCCTTTTCAATTTTAATTGAGGACAAGTACTTGATTTTTAACAAAACAAAGTACTTATTGATGTACGTTCATTCTATTGCTCAAAATACAGGTGGGTGGGGAATTGAAAAGAATCAGGTACTTCATGTCTCGGAGCATGTGATAATTTCTTCAGTTCAAAATAATGAGGAACAACATGGTTTTATGGAATGTAGTGGAGTAAAAGTTACCCAAAATAATATGATAAAGTACAGATACTTGTACAGAATAAAGTACAAAATAAAAACACTTTGTTACTGTCCACTACTGGTTAAGGAAATTTAGAGGGTTTAGCTGAAGAATTTGAGATTCAAGATATTCATCAAATAATGTTTTTGATCTCTACATTTGAAAGGAGCACTCTAGACGTTCAAAAAATTAAATTAGCTGCCGTTATTAACTAAGTGGCCGTTTACATGACACCTTTTTCAACTAAAAACCATTCATCAAACTTAAACGGTTTCAAAGTGCAAATTTACGAAAGCGGTACCGTTGTCGTCTTCACGCAAACAAAGAAAACGGTGACGTAATGCGCATGTGTTTTACACGTTCAGTCTACAGGCATGTAGTGTTTCTTTACAAAGTGACATCGCCAACTACTGGCCTGGCAGCATAATACAGCATTTTTAGTCATTTTTCGCGGATCCATGTTAACAGGGATCATTTTGACAAAGTTGTCGTCTAACGCAACAAACGCAAAGGAAAAACTCTTCCGTTTTGACATGTAAACGTACCCTTAAACTATCATAACTATTGTTTTTAATTTAAATAAAGCTAAAATATAATTAAACAATAAAACTCTAAAACTTAAACCTAAATGAAAATATAAAAAAACTTAATAAAACTGACAAAAGTATGCTAGTAATTTTACAATCTATAATGAAAACTAAAGATATAAAAATAAAAGCTAATGTAAAATTAAATACTATAATATAAAAAAAACTAAAATATACTGATTCTATTGTTACATGGACATTACAAGTAAATTGGGTGATTTTTTTGGGGGGGGTGAACTTTGGTCTGTTTGCAGTTGATCGTATCACTCACCACTAGTAAAGCCACGATAGCTCCTTGTATGAGGCCTGTGAGTACATCACTCCAGTGGTGTTTGTAGTCTGAGACACGGGACAGTCCTGTATAGACGGAGGCGGCGATCAGGAAGAACTGGAGCGTGGGTCGAAGCAGCCGTGCCCATTCAGCTTGCATTCTTGCTTGAAGATAAAGCTTCGAGGAAGGGAAAGATTGTTCAAGCTCATTGAATAAGAGCATTTTAAAATATGCTGCCTGCCAAACTCATACGGTGACTTGCGCTGATCCTTACGTGATGACCTCACTAACATGGTCATGTTGACTTCAGCACACTGTGATAGTGTTGTTTTCATGTTATTGCAGATCCCATGCAACTAATTTTTTCCTGTTTACGAAGTGGCTCATTTTTCTTATACCTAAGGGAAATGTACCTAAAAATTCTGACATGACGCATCAAAACTACCAGTCATCCTATTCTAAGTAAAGACTTCCTTTAACAGGAACCAACTCACATTATTTTAGTTGACTACACTGGGCCTCTAAGAAATGTAGATTATGCTTAAATATTAATCATCGTGCTATCACATTACAGGTCTTGTTGTCAAATTCATTACTCATTTAGAGGTTTGATGGAGTGACCTGAGTAGAATGATAGTTTGCAACAAGAAGTCAATGTGGGCAAAACAAGGTCTGTAACTACTACTACTACATGAAGACGTGCTTGTGCAACAGTAAGAAAACCTAAAATTAAACCTGACATTTGTTTAGCAACTCTTAACACAAACTAAGGATTACTTTGACAAGTTGATGGGAAGAAGTCCCCATGCTGGGCAAAGATTCCCAGAAATCCCTCTAAAAATAACCCCTTTAGAAATGATTCTTGAGTTTGTGTACTTTTTTAGTTTAGTTTTATGTGGTTAATGCTTGTAATCTAAATTTGAACAGATATGGTTAGGTAGTTCATTTCAGTATCAAGGGGTCAGTTTAGAGCAAACAATAATACAATGTTATCTTTCTGAGAGTCGATGAACATTGACCTCGGGTCAAATGTGCTATGAGCTTTGGCTGTATGTCCTTAAAGCTTGTACTCTCATGATAAGATTATGGTAGGCTGTGTTTGCTAACAAGTCTGTAATGGAGAAGTTCAGCAGAATGACAAGACTTAAGATTGCTCCACTAAATCAAAACACCACTCTGTGACAGATAATGGGTATTTTCCAATGGAAAAATCAATGTGGTAAAACATAAGTCTACATACATTTATCCCATTTCCTGGTCACTCAGAAACAATGATGGTATTCACTGGACAGTTTGGTTCTTGCTTGTTTTTCAGTTATGTAACATTGTAGTTTAAATGTCAACTTATTAATCACGAACATCAGCACTACAAGAATATTCTATAAAATTGATAAATTTTAATTTACGGAGATGGTTCACCCAAAATGTTATATTCTGTCATCATTTACTCATCCTCATGTTGTTCCAAACCTGCACTCCTTTTTATCTAATGCATAACAGATGATTTGAAGAATGATTCTGAACTGTTTGTTCAAAACAACATTGGAACCTACTGACTTTTCAATTTATGGGGGAATTTTTTTTTTTTCTTTTATGTTCTACAGAAGAAAGTCAGTCATACAGGTTTGGAACGACAAGAGAGGGTGAATAAATGATGACAGAACATTAACATTTGGGTGAACTATACCCCTAACAAATTACATGTAAAGAATAATAAAAAGACACTTACTGCCAGGAACAACATGCAGTACATGGAGAAAGAGGAGTGACCCGAGTAGAACGAGAGTCTGCAAAACAACAAAGAATCAATGTGGGCAATGCAGAAGGGCTGTTGACTACTTAATACATGTAGACGTGCTTGTGCAAAAGTATGACGCATTAAAGTCGAAGCTGACATTTGTTTTGCAGCTCTGTAAAAACAAACTAAGGATTACTTTGACAAATCCTAACACTGAACCTAAGATTTGCTTTGTCCCATTTGGCCTAGTAAATCACTCCCTTTAAAAAAGCACGCACACACCCTTTTCCGGGTGATAAAGGCATGCTCGAGGGAGACGCGTGTTGACCGGTGGGGTCGGGGCAGGGGAAGCACGGAAAGCGTCAGAGAGGGAGGGTGGTCTGGCTATCCGGCAGGCTTTTGTGTGTTCCTGTTTACTTAAGCTTAGACCACTTGTCGACGAGGAGCATCCGCCTAGTGAATGACGGCAAATAAATCTGGAAACAGCCAAGCAGCACAGAACTAACTGCCATAAAGTCAACCACTGCAAACATAATGACGCCAGATCTTCATGATCCTGCTGATTGAATTACAGACCTAGTCATGAGACAAAGTAGAGCTAAAGTAAATTATCTGTGAGGTGAAGCTGATATAAAGCATTGCAGACTGAATGTGCCTGATCACCAATGAGGACAAAACTGCACTAAATGGCAACAGACTCAAAGAAATTATGACTTCAGATTTTTAAATCATTAATACCTGAACTGTTTTGACTCGAGCAGGAAGACTCTCTCACCCTTTTACAAGCAAATACACTTGCTTGCCTAGTGAGAAGATCCCTTTTTCCTGATGAGAACACTGCCGTGTGAAAGGTGACCCCGGTTATTCTGGGCTCAGACCCATGCTGCTCTTTATTTGTTCTATAAATGGCATCGTCTCCTAGGCAAACACTAGATAACCACTAAAGATGTGTGAGAGAGATGGGAACCACACCTATGTTACATGAGAGCTTTCTGAGAGGTCCTGGGATAATGCTGGCCTTGAGTCTGTCCCAAGAACCCAAACAGAAACCCTGCGTGCTCTGAAACGATTTACCACAGGATTAGAGACCACAGTGTGTGAACCACAGATTTCCACCAAAAGCTTGGGTGGCCAACTGTGTGGACAACTGACCCAAAAGGTTCACAACAATCACTTCGGAAGAAGTCCTTCATTTCAATGTTAATGAGGGAGTTCTTCTCAATGCCAGATACAAAGAACTCATCACTTGGTCACAACTGAACTGGTTCTGCTAATTGGACGCCTCCCAGTAAATCCCTAAAACTATACCTAATTCCATGCAAGATTCATCTGTCCAAAAATGTCCTGAGGCCAAGTTATTTTGAGGGACGAGCTAAAAATGAATGCAGATGCAGGCTAAACTGGTTATAAAGTTTCCAGGATGGAGCCACATTTAATAACTAATTTGAGGGATTCCTACTTCCACCTCAAGGACAAACTTCCCTTTCTTACAACTCTTCCATCCAGAGCAGGACACGCAATAGTCCAGGGGTGTCCAATTCTGCTCCTGGAGGGCCTGCGGAATTTAGCACAATCACACCAGCCTAGATGCAGAAGAACCTTGATTTAGCTGGTTCAGATGTAGTTAATTAGGGTTAATGCTAAACTCTGCTGGAAGTTTGCCCTCCAGGAGAAGTATTGGACAACCCTGCAGTGGTGTTGTTAAGTGAGGGGTGTCCAATCCTACTTCTGGAGTGCCTCCTCCCCGCAGAGTTTATCCCCAACCCCAAATGCACCTGAACCAGCCTATCAAGGTCTTTGATAATTTGATTCACCTTTTGACCAACTAATCAAGATCTGAGATCATTGGAAACTTCCAGGCAGATATGTTAGAGCAGGTCAGAGCTGAACTCTGCAGGAAAGTGGTCCTCCAGCAGCAAGATTGGGCACCAGTGTTAAGGTAAAGAATAACAACTTGTGAACCTACCTTCCCTCATTGACCTTGGTTGAGTCCCCAGTACAGATGAAATCCTCGATATAAGCCCCTCCTGTGCAGTTGATCTGCGTCCAGTCTGGTTTGCACACATCCAGGAAGTGTGGCCGCAGCCGGCCAATGGAATACTTGGCAATGTCAGTGAGTGATTGGCTCATGGCGGCACCAAACACAAAGGTGCCAATGGCCTTATAGATACAGGCCACATAACTGTTGCAGAGAGACTTTGATTTGATGTGGTTTAGATAGACTGAAAGGCACTCCCCTATGATCATCTGTGATGGGAGAGGAAGCAATGAAGCATTACTTTTCTTTGTTCTGGTGAGAAAGTCAACAATTTTTGTTACAACCAGTTATGTATTTGTAATATGAGGATATTTGAGGATTCTTTCTGTATTGTTTCTCATAAGGATGTCCACACGTACAAGAATAGAAGACAAGATCGAACAGTAGAAGCACTTGACAATGCAGCTATCACAGGGAATTCCCTAAAATGTCCCTAACATCACAGTTACCCATGTTTGCATTGCCTCCTTTAGAGGTTATCACTATTGACATTAGCAAGGCTGTGAGGCATGGGACTAGAGTCCGTTCCACATGTCGCAAGATCCCCGGATCACATGTGGATTACACAAATCATGTTTAACAAGTCATTTTTGTGCTTCTGAAGACTTTTCTTCATCAACTGAACAATTAAGAATGAAGTACACACCAGTACAACATACTGAATACACTCTAAAAAAAAGAAAAAGTGCTGTATAGCACTAAAAGTGGCTCTTGGCTCGTAATCATAGGGGAACCACTTTTGGTGCTATGTAGCACCATATCTTTAAAGGTGCTCTACCTTTGTCAAATGGTGCCATGTAGAACCCATAAGGGGTGCCATATCGCATTTTATTTCTTCAAACAAAAATGGTGCTGTTTAGGGGTGGTTAAGGTGCTATATAGCACCACTGCCATACAAAGAACCTGTTAAGCCCCTTTAAAGGTTCTTTGGCTCATAAAGAACCTTTAAAGGGGCTTAACAGGTTCTTTGTACGGCAGTGGTGCTATATAGCACCTTAACCACTCCAAAGAACCACTGAAGAACCGCTGAAGAACCATACAGGCGCTTAGGTTCTGTATGCAGTAGCGGTGCTATATAGTACCTCAGTCATCCCAAAGAACCGGTGGAGAACCGCTGAAGAATCACTGAAGCACCAAGATTTGGTGCTATACAGCACTTAAAGTGGTTCCCCTATGATTACGAGCCAAAGAACCACTTTTAGTACTATATAGCACCATTTTTTTTTTAGAGTGTAGGCTGTACTTCCGTCTCTCTCATTATATGGTCTCTATACTGACTACAGTCTAGTGACTGTAATACAGTTTTACTTTCTCAAAGAAAAAGCATTTGTTTCTGTAGTTTTGAGGAGTTTGATCAGTTATAGAGCCTGGGTAATGTATATTAAGTTGATACAATTCTTTGTACTTTTGCTTTACTAAAATATGCAGGTTAAAATACATAGAATTCTGCATTTTTTAAATATACATTAGCAGTAACCTAAATCAAAAGTTTTAAAAACATTTAAGGCAGAGGGATATGTGATTTGAGCTCACATGGGTGACTGTGAGGTTATACAGATGTGAATGTGTGCGTAATATATATATATATATATATGTATGCATGTATATAATGTTAACCATAACACAAGCTCAGTTTAAACATTTTTAAACACACTGATGTTTCTAATATCCTTAAAAGGACAGTGTTGAATTGTAGATGGTATCACACAAGATAAAAAGCCTGCATTAAAGAAACAGTTATGAGAAGTAACCACAGAGAGCGTCTCCAACTCTAGTCTAAACGTCTCACCACAAGACTTTCTGTGGTATATGGGCTTTTATGGGAGAATATATGTGGGTAGAAGACCAGAAAACATTGTTTCCACTTAAGTACTTTAAGGTCAAGTACTGTTTAAATCGCAAATGTTCATTTTTAAGGAATAGTTCGACCAAAAATGATCTACATTTTTAACTTTCGCATCATTTCAACAAATTTGACTTCCTTTCCTTCAAGGAACACATTTGTTGAAATTGTCAAGAATGCTCAACTTTTCCAAACACTGAAAGAACACAGAAACTGTCAGGACTCAAAAAGAACCAAAAAAGTAGTCCATATGACTCTGATATTAATGTCACACATTTGTTGCGAGTTTGAAGTCACAATGTCTCATAACAAACTCATCCAGGCAATGAATGGAAGTATTCAATTTCAGTTCTTTTCCTCACACAAAGCTACTGTATGACTTCAAAGGGCTTGGAATACAGCGCATGAGCCATATGTAAGCACTTTTGACACTTTTTTGTTCTTTTTGGACCTTGACTGCTTCCAGTCACTGTATGCTTTGATTGTAAGGAAAATTACAGAATGAAATTTCTTCAAAGCATTTCATTTTGTGTTCAGCGGAAGAAAGTCCATCATACAGGTTTGGAACATGGTGACTAAATGATGACAGAATGTTCATATTGGACTGAACGATCCCTTTAAGCATCTATCTACAGGACTGTATGTCCTTTGAACTGTGGTTAGATCTTAAAGTTCTGTTTCTTGAGCTGGCATGAGAAAAGTCATACTGACCAGAAAAGCACAAACATTAGAAGCACAATGAGAGGAGAGAGGGGGTGAGCTGTAAGTAACAAACAGACGGGCACTTACAGTAAGCACAGTGATAGGAATCATTACTCCTCCTAATAACTGATAGGAAATGGTGTCTTCTTTATATGGGTACTTGATAGAGTCATCGTTACAGAAAAATCCTCGTTTGAATGTTTTGTGTTGTATTGTGAGTATTGCGAATGGGAGTCCAACTAGCAAAAAAAAGCAGTGAGAGAGAGAAAAAAAACAACAAAAGGTTAACAGAGTGCTTCGTACCCTATTCTCCCCCAATTCAAATTACGTTCTCCTCAGGGAGGTGCTCGTACAGAAAGAAAAGCTGTGGGTTAGACAGACATTAGGTTTTCTACTTGAAAACATTATGAACAAAGGGTTAGAAAGTAGGTGGTGTGGCAGCTGGGGATGAAATTTTGCTAAAAGTTGCACATTGTCTTTTCATAATGTAGGATATTCTCGTTAAAGTGCATTTTATTGCTTTGTTTTCATTCTCCAGTGGTTTTGAGGTCGAGATGGGAAGTGGAATGTGTCAAATATAGCTCAAATGATTCAAAGGCACGCTATGATGATGGGTAGACCTTGTCAAAGCGTTATATGTCTGAACATTTAGGTGAGCAGTTGAATGTTGTGAAATACTTTTTCTCTCTCTCTCTCTCTCTTTCAAGCCCTGATCACGAATTACAATGATTTTATTGCTTGAGGTTGCTGACATGCATCATTTTATTATATCACTGTAAATGGGCAGAGTCGATCATATAGAACATCGTAAACACTCACAGTAACATTAACTTCTCTGTCTTTCAGAGTCTTGACAACAGTACCTCACAGCTTCACTGTTTACCATTGGTAGTCGGCTCAGTCGTTGAACACATTCTCACTGATTATGAATGACATTGGGTCGCTTTATCGGTTTCCAAGTGTGAACAAGGCTTTACAGTCCCTAAAAATTCCTTTCCTGTGTTTTTTTCACACCATCGTGTTATAAAAGAGCTCCTAAATGCTGCTTCACCACAGTTAGAATCATTAAAGTGGCAACAGAAACATCACAAAGGAGTGACCGTGGTAAGACCGGCAGAAACTTTACAAGCTTGTTGGGGACATGAAGGTTACTCAAGCGTGGCAGCAAAGCATGTGGTAGAGATTAAGACATTTACCCAACATGCAGTGAATATGGTCTGTTGAGACATTTGTGTGCGTGTCCATGAACCGCTCAATCTGCTAAGAGCTGGATCAGAGCAGGTTACTCAGTGCCACCGAAGTCTCCTAACATTACACAGTATCTTCTTGCTATCTCCGGTGAAAGCTGCATTGTCGTGGTCTGTGATCTGCTGTCTGAACGTATGGGATTTCAGAGTCATTGGTGTAACATTCACGGCCAACAGATCGCTCGTCCAGATCATCACTTGCGCGCTGCCTGAACTGACTTGGCAGGCAAGTGGAAGCTGAGGGCTGCTTACATAGAGGTCAAACCTAAATCTTGTACTTTGGGATGTTTGAGGTTTTCTCAATCTTGAGGGTAATGTCATATGGGGCTAATCATGGAAAGTATTGCTGACACTTTTGGAGAGATGTTTTAGAGGCAAAAGTATGACATCTGTGCTCCAGAAGGTATCAACTATCCATGGTTATCACATTCCAGATGGATCACAATATCCCAGATTCGATTTCCATCGTCTAGATTCTAGATTGTCTAGATTTTTTTTTTTTTGCAGAATTTTGTGTTAAAACTGTTTTCATGCACATATTTACACAGTAAACTATGTCAATAAGCATGGCGCTTGAATGTGAGTACTTGATTTGTGATTAAACGGCGACCTTCCTAAACATATTCAGGATGTCTCTGTGGTTTGGTAGAAGAACCCTCACATGATAAAAACCACAAATTCTGCCTAATTTGCAGTTGTAGCAGCAGTAGATTGAAGGAGGGTGCGTTTAAATTCAGAGCCAAAAATACCTCAAACCTGAGCTAATCTGGAACAGCTAAAGGCAATTTCTTGTACTTGGTGGACATCCTTGGCTAAGAAGTTGATGACAAGCAACATGCCCAGAGTATCCTTAGCCGAGATATCTTGCTTCAATCCCAACTCAATGTCTACACCGGACACATGTAGTCCATCATGATATGCCACAACTAGATTGCAGTCTACACTGGAAGTGTCTTATGTCACATCTTTAGTTTACGGTTTCTATTTTTGATGTACACCACCATTTTATTTTCCCCATTTGTCTGAAATGAAATCATTTTATTTGCAAAAGATGAATGTTATTTGTTATGTATTTAAATAACTTCTGACTGTTACACCAAAGCCAGCCTGTGATTTTTCTGGTCTCTGGCTTGTCATCTTTAGTTTTTAATGTATGCATTTCATGACATTGTTTTTTAAAAAAAAAAACAGTTTTGCTCATATTTAATATACAAGGCCTGCCGGCGCCGATAGCCTAGTGGTTAGTGTGTCGACATAAGGCACAAATGCGTTTCACGGCCACCCGAGTTCAATTCCCGTCTCGAGGTCCTTTGCCAATCCCGCCCCCCTCTCTCCGCCCAATGCTCTCCTGTCTGCTCTCTACTGTCCTCTCCAAATAAAGGCACAAAAAGCCCATTAATATAACTTTAATTTACAAGGCCGTTTTATAATTGGTAAGTAACATTGGTCCTCATTTTTAAACACAAGCATAAAGAGTTTTTTTGGTAAATATGTAAAAATCATTCTTAAATCAATTGTAGCTTTTAATGTAAATTAGGGCTGATAATTATTTTCATATTATTGCGGACAATCAATAAATGGCCATATATTAAAATTCTAAATTATTTTGTTTAAATACTTTTTTTTTTTTTTATGTAACTAAAAGCAAAAACTAAATGCTACATGTGAATTTAGGCATCACAATATTATAATGTGCAGTATAAAAAAATTGGAACATTAAAATGATTAACATTTAAATTATTAGTGTTTTTTTTAAGTTGACCTATTATCTTTGTAAATAAAATAAAAATAGTGGAGATGTGCATGCACTATTGAATGCTCAAAATCAAACAATAATAATTAAGAAAAATCTCTAAAATTGGCCAATAACCGATACAATACTGATATACTGTGCGTCCCTAAAAAGAATTCACACAGAAATTCATTCTCCTCATGTAACATTAAATGTAACATTATTTTGCTATTATAAAAGAACCCATGTAAAGTTAAGGAATTTAAACTAACTTAATTTTCAGCTCCAGCACTTCCAGTGTAGACAACATCAGCTGACAGTGGTCTCTCTCTTCCAGTGTAGACACAATGTTCAATGGCCTAATGCAATCACAGATGAAGTGACTTGGACAGCTGCTTTAAATACAACTAATAAAGCTCTACTGAAATTGCAGTTTGCACCTGTTCAGTGCTCAGGAGTCATGTTGAAACAGCTGCTCTTCAGTGTCTGTTTGTTCATTTACAATGAAAGGCCACATCCTGTGACTGCAATAGTCCATTAAACTCTTAAGATGAATTGCCAAATATCCCTTGAAACAAGCTTGAGTGCACTACAGACTTTCGAGGGAGGACACTGGGCATGTAGTGTGTGCAATATGCTACTGTCTCTTACTTACACTACATATGGGAAGTGTGAAGCCCACTGTGTAGAGCACAGTGGAGGTGACTGTGCTGGAGTGGAAGGGATAGCTGATGCTCTCATCATTACAGAAAAAGCCCCGCTGATACGGTTTGATTTTACCCAGGTTAAACGCTGCAAGTGGGAGGCCGGCTGTGGGTGAAGAAGGGTTAACAATGGGTTAACAATTTGATAAAGGGTCTACCAAACAATCAAACACAAGGGCTGGTTTCCAGTGTTGATGACTGGCTGCTGCCACCTAAGAAATAAGAATTACATAATGGATGTGGGTTTATAATGGCAAAGCTTGGAAAGGAAAGGCAACCTGTCAGGTGGTGTAATAGACTTAGACTTTGAATATCTGTTATTTTAAAGTAAATATGTAAAGCCAACTGTGCCTGATGACAGTTTTACAAGGGGTCAATGACATTTAAGAGTGTCCATGATAAAGAAAAGGAAACAATCTTTAAAGGAAGTTCTTAGAAATGTACTCAGAAAAGTTTAAACTTAATTACTTATGTGGTGTAATAACATTAAAACAACTTTCGGAATTTTGTAATATGTTTAAATTAATCATGAATTTTTTGTTTTTTGGGGGAGTTGCACCACATGACATTTTGCAGCCTAAACTAACTTTGCCGAAAGTTGATATTTTATGAGACTTGCTAACCTTTACACACAGTTGAGTCTATGATGTAATTTTCTTTTTGTTTTGTTTTTTTCTGCATGTTTCAACATAGTGGTTGCACCACATGACTTATTTTGGTAGGGCAAACGTTTTTTCAAATATCAAAAAGCAGTGAAGCAGTTTTATTACAATATTTTTCTAAAAAAAACTTATATAAGATTTTTTTTTAACTAATTCAGAAGTTAAAAACATGCTCATCCTCAAAGAGGTGCATTTAAGTCATTGCATTGATGTATTATATTTTTAATGTACTTTAGAATGAACTAATAGACAGAACAAAAGAAATTAGCACCATGACATCATCCATCTCCCAAAACCAAGGGCTAAATTAATCACAACCACACTTCAAACGCTTATTTCCAATGTAAATGCTGTCTGTCATCCTTTCTTGGTGCTCATACCAGACACATTGCTATTGTCACATGCAGCCTCTTAAATTTTAGCTGACGCTAATGTCTTTATCTATCCCGTAATGCGACCTGACGGTTTAAAGTCTAACGTGAGAGCTTGTCTCGTATGTAAACTTTGAATCCTCTATAGCCTCAGCCTATTGTTACTGCTGTTGCAAAGCATTATGGGAAAACAACACAAACCCTCATTCATAAAGACTGAGGCTCTTCTCCCAGTAAAAGACTATGGGTCTGTTACTGATGCTGAGTGCATGTGACATACGCACACGTATAGATAAAGCTGGCTGCTCAAGCCTGAAAGAAGGAAGAGCTGAATTGAGGTAAAGCTTTAATTGTTCTGTGCTCCAATGAAGCCCCATTGTAATTCAAATGACAACAGGGCAAAACAAACAAAACTGGGAAAGTCTTTTGGGTTTAAACCCATCAGTCCTGATCTGTTCTTCTGTGTAGTTTCATAGAGATTAGGTGCTACCGGTGGTATGTAAATATCCATTTGCAAATGCAAAAACCGATAAGGCTTCCCTGTAAAAGAGAAAGACGTGTGGCACGCGAGGGTCTGCTTGACAGCCATGATTGTGAGCTACTTTTGAATGAGAAAAATTACCAGCATATGTGTTGGGATATTATACTTCATCATACTTAATAATAATTATATTAATAATGCTGAAATTCCCTCATATGAAAGTGACTCAGATGGCTACTTTGTGGAAATTCCTGTTTAAAACATTTTAAAAATGCCAAAGTGCATGATGGAAAATTCCAAATAAAAAAAAATACAGATCAAAACATCCATTATACATTCTGTAAAGACTGTGTAGCCTACTGTGGAGAAACTAGATTAAGCAAAGTCCCCCTGTAGTCAATTATTTTATCCCTTAAAACTCATCTTTGATCACCAAAATGACATATTTGAAAAAAAAAATTCAAGTGAAAAAAATGTCTTCATACCTTAAAATAGCTTGAATGTAACTCTACACCTTTGCCTCATTTAATATACACGGATCAATGAATATGCAAATTAGCCTCCACTCACTCACGCCAGCTCGGAGAGTCTAGCGTTGCTATAGTGATGAGCAATTTGTTGTTTGTGTTGTGGATATTTAAGAAAAAAGCTTGCTTCGCTTCGTATATTCAGTTTAATTTCTGACGCTTAAATTGTGTTTTAAAATATGAATTGGTAAAACGCCTTTGAAAAACGGTCTGAATCCACTTGCATTATTTTGGACTGCTCTCTCACTGAATCACCTGAAGCGATTTCTCAGTAAAACAGACAGTATCGAGAGAACAAGCAGCCGTTTTCCTCTGTGAACATGCGCTAAATGGATGTTTGACAATTTCGTTGCTTTTTAGAGTTCAGATTTTTAAAAAACATTCAGATGAAATCCTGCAGGCGCCCGTGGCTTCTCCGTACATGAAATAAATGCACATCCTTGAATGAGCGCGGATTTGCAGCGTATTTACTTGAACTTATCAGGTAGGCTAATATCTATGGTTTGATCCATTCCAGAGGCGGCCGAAATCAGAATTTATAATGGACTGAATAACTCTCTCAGAACTTGACGTGCGATTCCACACTGACTGAATATGCACATGAATCACGATCACACGCTCAGAGCAATATTGTTTTAGCTATTTTTATAGTATTAAAATATTTTGAAGGACAAAAACATGAACATCTTTGTATCCTTACAAAGGCTTTGAACAACTCAGAATGTCAGTGGAGAAAGGCATATAGTTCATCATGACATCGTAATAGACTCACTATTAATCTACACAGTTTTTCATATCAACAGCAAATTTACCGGGATAACCTGGCTTCTCTCGAGACTTTCCTGCTTCAGAGCAGTCATAGTTAATGATATGCTAAAGCCCGCCGGCACGTTGTTGTGATTGGTTACAAGTAGGCTTGGGTATCGAGTATCGAGTATCGATTGGAACCGGGACTAGCTTTGCGATTTTCCCGGAATCGTTCAAAGTTTAAATTTCGATTCCTAGTTTCGATTCACAGTCCGCCGACTGGAAGAAGAAACCGCTGAACACCAACGAAGAAGCGTCCATCGGAAGTGTTGGCATAACCGAGCGAGTCGAACATGGATAGCGTGCGTCGGCGGTCCAAAGTGTGGCTTCACTTTTTTTAAACAGAACGAAATCTCGCCAAAATGCAACATTTGCGGCAAGATTGTTTCGTGCATAGGAGGGTGCACGTCGAACATGATAAAGCACCTCCGAGTTCATGACTTCGGTAAAGTTGGTTTTATATTCGCACATTCGGGCATCCGTATTCAATAGCTTTGTTAATCACACTACATTGGACATTCAGTGGACATTCACAAGTAAATATGCCATTAAAACAATACTTGCCTATTTTGATCGACTGTGAAAAATGTTGTAAGTTGACAATCGTTGGTTGTCAATATCATGTCGCTGCTTAAAATTCGCAAACATTAATTCAGAACGCTCACGCATCCTACCTGAGAAGGCAGATATGATAATTTTCCTAAACAAGAACTGTTTCTGATTTTATACTGTACCTGCTGCTAATCTGGACTGGGTTTTACAAGTTGTTTCTTATTGTTTATTTGCTATTCTGCACCAGGTTAGCCCATCAGTGGGAGCACGGTAACATGTTCAAGTACCTGCAGCATCATACACTCATGTGTAAATGTGTTTTCGTGGTTTTCAAAAATAAAGCTCTCTTGAGGAAAGTGTACCCCTGTGATATTCATAATTTATAATATTTATATTCAAGTTCATAGATTTGATATTTAAATTGTAGTTGAAAACAGCCCTGTGAGAAATTCATAGTAAGATTCATAAAAAGTAAAAATTTCATAGAATTAAAATAGATGGAGAAGGTCAGACTATTTCCCTCAGAAAGACCGTTGGTTAGCTAGCTCATTTAAAATATCCTAAACTTTTTTTGACCTTGCCTCTTAAAAGAATCGGAATCGAGAATCGTTAGGAACCGGAATCGAAACAAGGAATCGAAATCGGAATCGGAATCGTTCAAATTCAAACGATACCCAACCCTAGTTACAAGGTAGTCTGTGACGTCACAAACACACGATTTCAAACTGCGGGTTTTTGTCTGTCTTGGTTTACTGTAGTTTCAAACATAAAATACTCAGCAATGGTGCTGACTTATGAATTTGCACATGGTTTGTCTTAAAGCATATTAAAAACACTACATAGACATAAACAGCATTAAAAACTTTCACCAGAGGAGGTCCTTAAGAATTATATTACAAGGTTACCACATATTTTGACCAGTGAATTTCCATGATTTGTTTAGTCATTTGTGATTAAAGCACATTATTATGTGATATAAGGGAGACCGGGGCTAGTTGTCACTTTGGGAAGTTGAACAACATGCTCTGCCATTGGGGCAGTGAACTGTATCTTTCTTACTAATATTATAGCCAAGACGTTAGGTTATGTGATTATACAGAAATAGACATTCAAAAATAAACCCTAAAAAATATTTGCTGGATTAAAAGTGTGACAACTAATATATATATATAAATAACACTACCATGCAATAATAGCCTATATTATTACAATAGAGTTTATGGGCTGCTGTTTAAAAAACTGGTTTCTCAGTCAAGTTTCACGTGCCATTGTTGTGCATAAGAGAATCTCTGCATAAGGTAACGCCCTGTTATTACGGAACATTGATAATGTGTGATAATGGCAGTATGCATTATGACGCACACTGTATAGGTATCATACGTGGTTATTGTGTGAGTACTATTGTTGCAATGCTGAATCTCATGCAGTTAAATATCGTGCATGACAACATGTATCTAAAACAACTGACAAGTCCAGATACGTCTTTAGTATGTCTTTAATATCTTTCTGTACAGCACTTAGCCTTTGAACGCCTAAACAGGTTACAAATAATTGCCACTCCGCTATAAGACTCAATGCAGTCAAGACGATAATCTATTAGAATTCATAAAATAAGAAGTAGGCTACTTGGAAAATAATGCTTACCGAGTATTAGGCACGCGATGTCAAGCAACATAAAGGGGATTCCTCTGGTTTCGAACATCGTTCGGCGTGTCAGTGTCCTTCTGTGGGTCAGTTATGAAGATAAAGGCTTTATTTAAGGCGTCCTTAGTGTTCCCACAGTAAACAGACTGCCGGAGCGTCCACCTCTAGTGCTCTACTGAAAGAGAAATGAGCTGCACGGACGCGCACTAACGCGAGCTCAAACGCTCTTAATAACATTGACTGTGTAATGACGGCTATTAGTCAGCAGGAAGATAGAGCGAGCTGTTTGGTTGTAGTTCCTTAGATAAGAAGACCATTTCATCGCATGAGGTTAAGAATAAGCGATGACGAGCCGGTATCTGATGTTTCGGAAGGTCAGATTAAAAGGACTCGTGTGTCTTCGGACTGCACACTGTCGAGCTTCTGCTAGCTGTCATGACGGACAACAGCTGAGGCTCATTACAGCCAATCGCGTGTCTCTCAGGGTTAACCACGCCCCCTATGACCACGTATATAATTAGATCCGCATATATAATTAGATCTATATATCATGACTATCTGAGGAAAAAGTAACCTACTAGCAGTGCTGGGTGTAATGAAATACTAAGTAATATTGTAATTTAATTATTTTTCCCCCTGAAACAAATAAAGAGATTACTCGTCTTAATTTTCTATAATTTAATTCAATGCATTAAATACTGTAGAGACTATTGAACAACCTAGTGGATTTAACGTCAAGGATTAAATGTGTGTTTTTAATGTAACCTTCTCAATTAAATACAGTTCAACGGGTTGAGGTTTATATATATATGATTTAGAAAGTAATTAGTAGGCCTAATAAGAAATAGTACTTTTTTTAGAGAGAATAATTAAATAGTAATCTGTTGATGATGTAATTAATAGCTATAATTAATTATTTTTAGTATAAGTTACCCAATTAAATTAGATCTTACTTTTAGCCTAAGATTTAATGTTTACAATGTTTATGTAAAAATAATGTAGTAATAATTTAATAACAGAATTAAACAAGAAATTTTGAAAATGTGACTATCATATTAAGTCAATACTTAGTGTATTGTTACAAATTTTCGAAAATCATAATATGCATCATCACGAGACTAATAGAAAATAGTAGGCCGAAAGAGAGTTCATTCCGTCTGAAATTATGTTGCAATACTGCCATCTAGCGGTGAATGATACACAAATCATTTTCATTCGTAGTCAATATTATTAGCAGCCTAAATAAATGAAAACGTATGAAAATTGTCAAATTTTTTTGCTTTATTTCTGCGTTGTCCTCACAAAATCTAAATGTTTTTTTTTCATTTACAATAAATGAGACGGAATTTTTCCCAAAACAACATATTTAAAGAATACAAATAGACATACAAGCTTTGAGTTTTGGGGTGAAAATGTCCCCCAATAAATAATTATTTTGAGCTATTCTACTCCACTCTAGGAGAAAAACTGCTTTGCACCCTGACATCTTTGAAATCCCTGACAAGACTTGTATTCTGCCTAAACTTCAATAAAATTCTGCTAAATCTGAAGATTGTAAATTGTGAACAAATATGTATTTGGAAGAGTCATTAAATAATCTCTCTAACAATACTGTTAATATTAAGTACTCATAATACTCATTGAATCCTTCAATACAAAATATCAATCAAATATAATAATTCTTGGTCTCTTCAAAAAAAAACAACAACAATATTTGAATTTGATTTCCTATTTTAAAACCAATTATAAAATTGTGATGTTATCATTTGAATACAATAATAAAGTTCCCCTTTAAAACCTTTAGGTCACTGTCAATTTTCACCATTAGGTGGCGCCACAACATTAATAAATCAAACATAAAATGAATTGAGGTTCTTCGAACCGCTCGTCATATTTTAAACCAAACTGTCAGCACAGTCTAGATACATGCATTAAGGCCCTTAATCGTCTTACTCAACGATTCACATTTAAAGTTGCACCCACATAATACATTAACCGCAATAAGGCATTTTCTTGCATTCTAAAAAAAGAAAAATTGGAACAAATCGTCTTTTTTAAAGGTAATTTGTACTAGTTAGCATAGTACAGAACGCTTTCCAAAATCAGCAGTTTATCATCGTAACTCACTGACCACGTGAAGTGCACTACAGGCACGTCATGTGCTGCACCGCGATAATACTGTGGATCATTGTGTAGCAATCCAAAGAGACTTGAAGGTCCTCTGCTGCACACCCACGCCTGACGATCTTGTCTTTAGGGAATGTCTGTCTACTGCTCTGTTCCCTGTGGCGTCTCTTGGTTATATTGTTTGGGTTTGCATATGTGTGTGCGTTAGTCTTACTAAAACCGGCTCTTCAAGGCAGTACTGTATATCTTCCCTTCCCCGCTCATGCATAACATAAATGAATTCTGTCACCATTTACTCGCCCTCATGTCGTTCCAAACCGAATCCCTTTTTTTATTCTGTGGAAAACAAAAGGAGAAATTCGGAAGAAAATTCATGTTGCTCTTTTCCATGTGATTACTATAATGAATGCAGAGTTGATGCGTCAACAAAACGTCACTACAATATTTGTAGCACACCTCACTTCCAATAAATTGCAATATGCTTTGTGCATTGCTACTTTTGATATAAACAAAGTATCAGCTTTCCAATTCCGTCAATTAAGATAAATAAATAATAATTAAAAAATAATAATACTGCTCTTTCATGTGGTGTGACAGATCACTGTAACGCCTCAGTTAACACGAAGAAGCCCATGTGAATCTTCTCTTCCTATGTACTCGTAGTTATAGCACGAAATAAACATGAATGAACATAAGAAGGTATGTTGAAAGAAACTGTTCAACTTACGGAAATATATCATGTGTCATTAAAGGGTTAGTTCACCCAAAAATGAACATTCTGTCATTTATTATTCACCCTCATGCCGTTCCACACCCGTAAGACCTTCGTTAATCTTCAGAACACAAATTAAGAGATTTTAGTTGAAATCCGATGGCTCCGTGAGGCCTCCATAGGGAGCAATGGACACTTCCTCTTTCAAGATCCATAAATGTACTAAAAACATATTTAAATCAGTTCATGTGAGTACAGTGGTTCAATATTAATATTATAAAGCGACGAGAATATTTTTGGAGTGCCAAAAATAACAAAATAACGACTTATTTAGTGATGGCCGATTTCAAAACAAGAGCATAATGAATCAGTGTATCGAATCATGATTCGGATCGCGTGTCAAACTGCCAACGGCTGAAATCACGTGACTTTGGCGCTCCAAACAGCAGATTCGACACACTGATTCATCTGCGCTCCTATGCTTCCTGAAGCATTGTTTTGAAATCGCCCATCACTAAATAAGTCGTTTTTTTTTTTTTTTTTGGCGCTCCAAATATATTCTCGTCGCTTTATAATATTAATATTGAACCACTGTACTCACATGAACCAATTTAAATATGTTTTTAGTACCTTTATGGATCTTGAGAGAGGANTGAAGCATCGGAGCGCAGATGAATCAGTGTATCGAATCATGATTCGGATCGCGTGTCAAACTGCCAACGGCTGAAATCACGTGACTTTGGTGCTCCAAACAGCAGATTCGACACACTGATTCATCTGCGCTCCTATGCTTCCTGAAGCATTGTTTTGAAATCGCCCATCACTAAATAAGTCGGTTTTTTTTTTTTTTTGGCGCTCCAAAAATATTCTCGTCGCTTTATAATATTAATATTGAACCACTACTCACATGAACTGATTTAAATATGTTTTTAGTACCTTTATGGATCTTGAGAGAGGAAGTGTACATTGCTCCCTATGCAGGGCACGGAGCTATCGGATTTCAACTAAAATATCTTAATTTGTGTTCTGAAGATTAATGAAGGTCTTACAGGTGTGGAACGGCATGAGGGTGAGTAAAAAATGACATTATTTTCATTTTTGGGTGAACTAACCCTTTAAGTCGCTTAATCAGTGTTTCAACCGCGGAAAGACGTCAATAAAACAGCTTGTAAACAATCACGTAATGGTATATCAAAAAAGTCATTCAGTGATCATAAACTTGATAGTCAGCTCGAAAAATGAACTCTCGAGAGGAGCATTTTTACTAAATATATGCACTATATTATATTTTTAATTAACCTGTTTTTCAATGTTGAACTCCGTCATGGAGTGTAACAGCCATGTCCCTTCTGACAAAAACAACAGCAACCCTTGCAGAATTTGTAATGGTTATAAAGGGAAATGTATTGTTTTAATGTAAACTAAACTGTAATGGTCTCTGTGGGTCTACTGGTAATTTGTTGCCTTCTATTGGTGGCATGTTAAAACCACTCTCCTAATGGAATATGGCTCAAAACAGGGCTGCCAGGTCTGTGTAACAAAACTAGCCCGAAGGCCAATCAAGAATAACCCAAAACAAGCCCAATGACCCTATCCTAATATCAAAACTCAACATATATCTACTAAAAATAGGCCAACATATTTTACAGTCACTGTTATGCGTAATACACAATTTCAACTTGAAAATCACTAGAAGTAATCATAAATATTCTGTTTTCATAAAGGAGCTCAAAGGCCCCTCCCTCACAAAACTCATAATCTTGCAGTTTTAGCAATTGGTAGAATGTAAAATATACATTCATTAAATTTTTATGCAATATGTCAAACCTTTAAACTGCAAGGGAAAAAAATAAAAATAAAAAATCAACCTGTGGCAAGTTTACAAGTAGCATAGTTCTGCAGGAAAACGGCAAAATTGCCAACTATGCTACTGGAAACTATTTGGTAATGGTTTTAATGGTTAACATATTTGTATAATGGTATTTGTAGTGGAAACCATTAGAACTTCTCTGATGGTTTCTGTTGGGGTTTTTTGTGTGTACGTCAAAAGGTGCAATGACGTTGCTGTCTATGTGTGGATCAGATACCCTCGGATTTCATCAAAAATATCGTGTTTTTTAATTGCACATAACTTCATTATGTGCAATTAAAATGTTTGTATTCAAATTGAATCTTAATCAAACTGAAACTAATTGCAAGCTTGTGAATCGAGATCAGAATTGAATCAAATCGCCAGCCTGCAAATCAGAATCCAATCGTGAAATTTCTGTCAATACCTATGCAGCCTAATCATTTTTATGCTATATTCCAAGCCTTCTGTCATACTGTAGAAACAGGATAACATTTTCAGAGTTAAAATCACAGATCATTCCGATTTGTGATCATTCAAACTGGTTTTGTGAACTGATTCAATTAAATTATTTAACTAAAAAGTTTTTTTTCCTCTCTCTCTCAAAATGAACATTGCTGTTTCTTTGAACATCATTTTGGGCTTCATGTGGACCTCTTTTATTGTGATTTTATGGTGCAGTGAAATGAATGAGCAGAACATTTTGGTTCCACAGAACAAAGAACACCAAATGTCATGAGGGTGAGTAAATGAGGACAGAAAGTTTCATGTTTGAACCATCCCTTTAAGAGCATGTATAGAAGAGGTAACATCCATCAAGCTTTTTTGGCTCCACTTCGCTGTTTCTGTTTTCGGAGGTGTGCCTCGATCTCGTGTCGGAAGAGCAGCATGCCCAGCTGGCCATGTGAGGCCTCGTTCATGGCTTTGGATTGCATACACATCTTGTACTGGTCCGGGGGCAACTCGTCAGCGCAGCGCTTCTCATGCCACAGGTGGAAGAGGCCACGTGACGGGGCACGCACTACTAGTAGATTACTGTGGAGGTACTTCCTGTACAGGTGGACGTCCTCGCCGCCCCAGCCTTTAATGTCCACATCGAACCCCCCTGTAAGATTAGGAGACATTATGAAATTTCTTGAATGGCAAAAAATGGAACCCTCAAGTAGTAGAGATGTGGAGCTCATGCATTTAATGCCAGTCTTCTCAAAATACTAAAATCCAAAGTCTAGCTATTAAAATAATTAAAAGCAATTATTAAAACTGTGTGTTCCATTATAAGCCGCTTTTTCACCATCGTGCCAAACGGTTCTAAGAACGCTAAGGAACAATTCCAGTTATATTTCCACTTGAGCCTGGTACGGCACAGCATGGCAAGATTACAAACCGTTCTTGGCCTGGAATTCTCAGCATGGTTGGCTGAACAGTGAATGCGTGTAGTGATGTCGCCACTCAGGATTGGTCACTGTCTGTTGCCTGGCTAACAGTGTCTCTGTAGCTGGCTAAGCTCTCTATTTGAGTGACGTGAACACAAAGTAAAAATAAAATGAAGATAAATATCTGATCATCCTCCATATCGCAGTCACTATTTACTGCTCATATCGTCTGTAAACTCTTGTGTTGCCAAGACAAAGAACTGACACATTTGTATTACATTCCAAAGAGCTCTGTTATCAACCCCACAGTGGAAAATGAAATCATAACCGTACTTTCTGTGCTGGATCAGGAATTGTTCCATTCTGTGCCGATCCAGCACAGAAAGTACGGTTATGGTTTTATTAAGCAATGAAAACGGTTTGCCCCAATGGTGGAAAAGCGGCTATAGTCTTAACATATTCAGAATGCATGTTGTCAGGTAACCTAAAAATCTTCTTAAAGGGACAGTTCATCCAACTGTCTTGTCATTACAAATGTTTACGATTTTCTTTCTTCTGTGGAACACAAAAGAAGATATTCTGAAAAATGTTCTGAAAAAACTGTCTTTATCCATACCCACCCATCCAACATTTAAACATTTAAACATTTATTCATGGGTGAATCAACATCATGAATAAAGGATTAATCTGTTAAATTTTGCGATGCTATATCAAACTTTTCATACAGATATGTACTTTTGTACAGAACTTAAAAGATGATTTATACATATTTAGTTATCTTTTTTCTTTTTATAACCATTTAGCATTAAACATTGTTTAATATTGTTTCAATGTTGAAACAACAACTTAATCATTAGTCCAAAGCATGGACCAATGTTGTATGGATAAAAATAATTCCTTGGAGTTCCACAGAAAAAAGAATTTCATTTTGGTAAATGATGACAGATTTTTCATTGTTGTGTAAACTATCCTTTAAATGGCAGTTAAGAAGAATTTTATTCTTAAGAATGTTTTGTCAATCAGGCAGAAATAGCCTATTATTCCTATTTATTTAAGGCAGCAACAGCACATTTAAATAGAATACTGTATTGTTAATGTGGTCAGCTGCAATAATAATGCATCCGCAGAAAGAAAATGTTAAATAAACACTTGTTGTTAAAAGGAAGTTTGAACTTCCCTCAGGACACACAGCTTTGTTGTCTGTTCCTGTGTTATTATGTAAATGTGTACAGTATCTCACAGAAGTGAGTACACCCCTCACAATTTTGTAAATATTTTATTATATCTTTTCATGTGACAACACTGAAGAAATGACACTTTGCAACAATGTAAAGTAGTGAGTGTACAGCTTGTATAACAGTGTAAATTTGCTGTCCATTCAAAATAACTCAACACACAGTCATTAATGTCTAAACCGCTGGCCACAAAAGTGAGTACACCCAAGTGAAAATGTCCAAATTGGGCCCAAAGTGTCAATATATTGTGTGGCCACCATTATTTTCCAGCACTGCCTTAACCCTCTTGGGCATGGAGTTCACCAGAGCTTCACAGGTTGCCACGGGAGTCCTCTTCCATTCCTCCATGACGACATCACGGAGCTGGTGGATGTTAGAGCCCTTGTGCTCCTCCACCTTCCATTTGAGAATGCCCCACAGATGCTCAAAAGGGTTTAGGTACCTTCAGCTTCTTTAGCAAGGCAGTGGTCGTCTTGGAGGTGTGTTTGGGGTCGTTATCATGTTGGAATACTGCCCTGCAGCCCAGTCTCCGAAGGGAGGGGATCATGCTCTGCTTCAGTATGTCACAGTACATGTTGGCATTCATGGATCCCTCAATGAACTGTAGCTCCCCAGTGCCGGCAGCACTCATGCAGCCCCAGACCATGACACTCCCACCACCATGCTTGACTGTAGGCAAGACACACTTGTATTTGTACTCCTCACCTGGTTGCCACCACACATGCTTGACACCATCTGAACCAAATAAGTTTATCTTGGTCTCATCAGACCACAGGACATGGTTTCTTAGTCTGCTTGTCTTCAGCAAACTGTTTGCAGGCTTTCTTGTGCATCATCTTTAGAAGAGGCTTCCTTCTGGGATGACAGCCATGCAGACCAATTTGATGCAGTGTGCGGCGTATGGTCTGAGCACTGACAGGCTGACCCCCCTCCCCTTCAACCTCTGCAGCAATGCTGACAGCACTATTACGTCTATTTCCCAAACACAACCTCTGGAAATGTCGCTGAGCACGTGCACTCAACTTCTTTGGTCGACCATGGCGATGCCTGTTCTGAGTGGAACCTGTCCTGTTAAACCACTGTATGGTCTTGGCCACCATCCTGCAGCTCAGTTTCAGGGTCTTGGCAATCTTCTTATAGCCTACGCCATCTTTATGTAGAGCAACAATTAATTTTTTTAGATTCTCAGAGAGTTCTTTGCCATGAGGTGCCATGTTGAACTTCCAGTGACCAGTATGAGAGAGTGAGAGCGATTACACCAAATTTAACACACCTGCTCCTCATTCACACCTGAGGCCTTGTAACACTAACGAGTCACATGATAACGGGGAGAGAAAATGGGTAATTGGACTTAATTTGGACATTTTCACTTAAGGGTGTACTCACTTTTGTGGCCAGCGGTTTAGACATTAATGGCTGTGTGTTGAGCTATTTTGAGGGGACAGCAAATTTACACTGTTATACAAGCTGTACACTCACTACTTTACATTGTAGCAAAGTGTCATTTATTCAGTGTTGTCACATGAAAAGATATAAAAAAATATTTACAAAAATGTGAGGGGTGTACTCACTTCTGTGAGATACTGTATGTGTTCAGTCTGAATCTCCTTTTGAACAGTAGTGTATAACATGATTGTGCTTATGAAACTAAGTATTGACTTCCTTTAATGGAGAATGTGGAGCAAATGGATTTTGCTATCTGTCCGCTGAGATGTCCATGGTCATGTGTCCGTGAAATGCATATACTGACTATACTAAAAACTCTGCTGAAGTAGCACTATCAGCCCTTGTTGTATTGGTATCATGTCCATACAGGTAATCGGTTAAGTCATGAGAACCGCTCGATTCACACAGGTTGGACCTGTTATCTAAGACTGCATTATTATTTGACAGTTAATGTATTTTACTTCTATATACTGCCTCTACATAAGTGTTTCAAGTGCTCCTTACATCCAAAATGACCTTAAAAAGGATGTTTACCTATATTGATGAAATCGGATCTGTATTGGCAGGTCATTCCAAAGCCAAAGTCCCTCCAAAAGCCAGTGTCTTTCTTAATGATCTGTAAAAGAATGATTCCTGATGAGTATAAACACTAATATACTCCTTTATAGTTGTCTACTGCTCTCTGCTGTCTTATGTCTCATTCACAGTCCAATATTAACACTTGCCAAATGCTAAATTTGTGAAAAAAAATTGATATAGCAGTAACTGCCAGTTGCCAGTAACTACATAACAAACAAAGAATTATGGTGATGTGATGCAAGAATTTCAACAAGTGTTATTATTGTTAAAGGTGCAGTATGTAATATTGACAGCTAGTAGTTGAAATGGGTACTGCAGTCCAAATTCAAAATATTGGAGAGTTGTTTCCCCCACCCTCTTTAGACTTGACGCTCATGTGAGTCGCCAGATTGAGGACACACAAAAGAAACGAGCGCAATTGACAATAGAGAGTGACAAGCCATCTCTCAAGCGCATCTCCAATATTTATCCGCATTTTAATATGCCTCTGGTCATGGATCTTTTTAGATGGAAAGCTTTTTAGCTTGGGTAGAATCTGCAATCTATGACCCAGTTCATTTGCTGGCTTTTATGGCTGCAATACGCTGTGTTTTCCACCAACTGGCAACCCTGGGTGTGGAAATACTACTGTGTAAACTGGCAGTGGGTGGGATGTTGCTGTTTGATCATGGAAAAAGTCTGCAAAGTTACAAAGCACAAAGTCACTCCAAAGGGAATTATTCTCTCTATGACTAAGCACTGTTTCTGAACTCCCTGAAACGCCTCGATTGTAGTCTTGAGTTTTCAGTCAGTTCGTTTGCTGGCTTTCATGGCTGCGATACGCCGTTTTCTCCACCACTCAGAATGCTCATTCAAAGTAGAACAACTGGTGGTAGCATTGTTTTCGAAGAAGCAAACATGTTTCCTAAATCTCTGCAAACATATTATGGTATGTTTATGCTTTAGTACAGTAAAAAAAAAAAACTAATTTTTCCTCAGAGGAAAATTTCCCATCAGAGGCTTATTTATGATTTTTTTTCCTCCAGATATGTGGCAACACAAATGTGCAATTGTTCTTGCATTAACCCTCCAAAATGAATAAATCGGGAACAAAATCATGAAGGGTCTTCTTGATTATTATAATTTTTTTTGCAACAAATGCAGTTAAGAGAGACGGAGACTAACTTGTATATGTTTTGTCCTGTTTTTTCCTAATATGCATGGTAATAGCTAAATAATATCACTCTAATAAGAGCAAAAAATACATTTTATTAATAGAAATATTGCAAAATATATAGTCATAGCCAGTTAGAAATATTTGGGCCAATAGATTTTCTCAATTCAATCAGTATTGGTGGGTGTGGCAAAATGTAATTTTGGCCCCTAGCCTCATGTCAGCTTTCCACATTATCAGTACATTTAATCAAGCTCTTTATTATCTACACGCTCAGAATATCAATGCCAAACGACCGTGATGATTGTGTGTTCCATCACAATGCGGCAATTAATCACATCAAACTTGATGAAGCATTTTAATCTCCTCATGAAATGAGTTGCATTACCAGCTGCTGTTCCACAGGGGGGATGTGATCATGGCTGCCGTAGATTACAGCTGGGTTGTACTGGCTGAAGAGAACAGGGTAAAACACTTTCTTTCCTAAAACAGAGTAAGACAATGCCATCACACAGCTGGCTATGACACAAACACAGCATATATTCCTCACTTAAGCACTTTATTAGATGGTCATCCGCTCTCTTATATAGTCTCAGAAACAATATAAAGGTATTTACATTACCGGTCAAAAGTTTGGGGTCAAAAATTGGGGTTAATAATTTACTCCTGTGATCCAAAGCTGAATTTTCAGCATCATTACTCCAGTCTTCAGTGTCACATGATCCTTCCAAAATAATTCTATAATATGCTGATTTGATGCTCGAGAAACATTTCTTATAATTATCAATGTTGGCCATTTTTAAGTGTCCAAATACTTTTTGGGCTGCTGTATGTGTGTGTGTATATATTATATATATATATATAACACAATGATCAGGCATAACATTATGACCACCTTCCTAATATTGTGTTGGTCCCCCTTTTGCTGCCAAAACAGCCCTGACTTGTCGAGGCATGGACTCCACTAGACCCCTGAAGGTGTGCTGTGGTATCTGGCACCAAGATGTTAGCAGCAGATCCTTTAACTTCTGTAAGTTGCGAGGTGGGGCCTCCATGGATCGGACTTGTTTGTTCAGCACATCCCACAGATGCTCAATTGGATTGAGATCTGGGGAATTTGGAGGCCAAGTCAACACCTTAAACTCGTTGTTGTGCTCCTCAAACCATTCCTGAAACATTTTTGCTTTGTGGCAGGGCGCATTATCCTGTTGAAAGAGGCCACAGCCACCAGGGAATACTGTTTCCATGAAAGGGTGTACATGGTCTGCAACAATGCTTAGTTAGGTGGTACCTGTCAAAGTAACATCCACATGGATGGCAGGACACAAGGTTTCCCAGCAGAACATTGCCCAAAGCATCACACTGCCTCCGCCAGCTTGCCTTCTTCCCAGGTGCCATGTGTTCCCCAGGTAAGCGACACACACGCACCCGGCCATCCACGTGATGTAAAAGAAAACGTGATTCATCAGACCAGGCCACCTTCTTCCAGTGCTCCGTGGTCCAGTTCTGATGCTCACGTGCCCAATGTTGGCACTTTCAGTGGTAGACAGGGGTCACCCAGACTGGTCTGTGGCTCTGCAGCCCCATACGCAACAAACTGTGATGCACTGTGTGTTCTGACACCTTTCTATCAGAACCAGCATTAACTTCTTGAGCAATTTGAGCTTCAGCAGCTCGTCTGTTGGATTGGACTACACGGGCCAGCCTTCGCTCCCCACGTGCATCAGTGAGCCATGACCCTCTTGCTGGTTCACCACTGCTCCTTCCTTGGACCACTTTTGATAGATATTGACCACTGCAAACTGGGAACACCCCACAAGAGCTGCAGTTTTCCATTTTTCCTGCTTCTAACACATCAACTTTGAGGACAAAATTTTCACTTGCTGCCTAATATATCCCACCCTAACAGGTGCCGTGATGAAGAGATAATCAGTGTTATTCTCTTCACCTGTCAGTGGTCATAATGTTATGCCTGGTCCGTGTATATTATTCTATACTGTATNATATATATATATATATATATATATATATATATAGTGTGTATATATATAGTGGTTCCTCTTTTCTCTCACCGGGCTGGGCATTAAGACGACATGTGTTCAGGAAGTCAGCGGTGAAGAAGATGTCCACGTCACAAAAGAAGAGCAGGACATTGCCTCCCTTCCAGGCACGAGCGCCCACATCCAGCCCTCGACCCCGAGAAAACTCCTCATTCAGCTGGATCAGAGTGAAGTTACGGAAGTTCAGCTCCCTGCAACAAGACACAAGAAAATCACAGACTGTCTCATAACTGTCACTGGAACATTCTCTCATTGACAAGCATTAAGAACAGAACAGTAACAATTATACATTGTTCTTAAACAACATCTGTTTTTCTGGAAACAATGCCATATCAACAGGAAACAATACCATAAGCATCTGCAGACCTTCATGACTGTGTCAAGATCAATGTCTCTTAAAATATTAGATAATTTGACCTCTTTTTTTTACCTTCATAGAGAAAGGAACTAAATATGTGAAAAATAATGTGTTTTTTGAACATTCAAGCATGAAAACCTGTTCTAGTAGAACACAAAAACAAAATCAAGACTTTGTAAAAGGGCATAATACTGGGCAAGGCTTTTTTATCTTAAATATATTTTAAATCTTTTGACAGTCATTAAATTCTTTATTGAAATTGGTATCAAAGTTTTCAAAACCACGTGAATCCAACATGAATACAAAGAGTACACTGCCACCAAAACTAAGCAGCACTAAATATACATGTTTTACTGTCTGTTGAGGGAAAATTAAGTTGATTGTGACGGGAGTGAAAGAGGTGCTGTGATTGATGGCGGGTGCAGATTTTACAGCGTGACCCGCATCAGTTCTCATGGATAGAGGGAATAATAAGCATGGTTGAGGCAGTCTATGTGACTATGAATACAATCAGCCGCATAGACACAGACACACACAATATGATTAAAGTGTAATGTGCTGGGCTTGAGCCAAGCTGATGTATAAAAGCTTAATGCCACCGCACACAGTGCAGATAATACCTGCTATTAAAGCCATACAGCTGTTTTAGCAGGAACAGGAAGAGCTACTTCCTTTATATTACTGAATCACTAACAATGCAGCACCACAGTATCATCCACTCCACTCTAATGGAGAGATGATCCATATCTACAGTCTTTGGCCAGAGAAAAACTTTTTAAATAAACATAAATTATGTTGATTTTTTTTGCAATTGTTTTTGAGTTAATGATTTGGTAACACTTTATTGAAAGCCTTTATATATATAATGCATTATAAAAGTATATTAATGCATTAATTATGCCTTTTAATGCATAGTTTTGTCTTGTGACTAAATGTAACCACAGTTATAATGCATCGTAACACTCATCTATTTATTCTATGCCTTTAGAAATTATAATGCATTAAAGCACATGACAAACAACCAATTTCAGATGTAACAAGGAATCTGCATATATTATAGATTTAATGCGTTATCGTGTACATTATGAATACCTTTATAATGCATTATACATAAAGGCTTTAAGTAAAGTGTTAGTAATGATTTCTGAAGGATCACGTGACACTGAAGACTGGAGTAATGATGCTGAAAATTCAGCTTTGCCTCTGGAATAAATTACAGTTTAAAATATATTCAAATAGAAAACAGTTATTTTAAACTGTAATAATATTTTACAATATTATTGTATATTGTATATATTTTTCTTTCAAAAACGTTTATTCCAACCCCAAACTTTGGTTTAGTGGCAGTATATGGATATCATGTGAACATAAGTTTTAATAAGGATACAGAAAAGATGGAATTCATACCAGCCACAAGCATTCAGACACTAGAAAAACGCTTGTAAAGCACCTGTCACATGTGGCTGCCCGCTGCTCTTATTGGCCCAATACAAAATATAGGCCAGCATGTCTGACTGAAATAAAAAAAAGCACCTACTTTCTCTGACCGAGATTTATAACCCACGAAAACATTGCTGCAACCTATGGGAGTCACACTGAATAAATACCTTCAAAACCAGTCATTGTTAGCATACCCGGCAAAAAATGTTCAAGAGCCACTAGTCGTGAAGATTTAGAGCAGTTACAAATAGCAGGCAAACAAGATTTGATTTAAGTCACATTAGCGGAACAGATTTGGAATAGAGCCTGGGGCGTTTCAGCATGCATGCATGTGATATTCCACTCGCCATCAGCCAAAAAAAAAAACAACCAAACAAAAAAAACACTCCAAATATTTCTCTGTATGATACGGACTTGTTTTCAAAGGTGGTCTAGGATATTTTTATTATTTGATTTTTCCTTTCACTTCAGCTTTGGGACAGCATGCAAAATCACATATTAACATACACATGTTCACTTAGTTGAACTAATGAGGGCATAATATAGATCTATATTGTTTTTCATAAGACTAATTATAATCACTACAGATTAAACTAAACCCTAACCCCAGTTTTGCAAATCTAGAAAATGTATTATATATGTATATACACTATAATGGCAAAAGTTTTGGGACGCCTGCCTTTACGTGCACATGAACTTTAATGACATCCCGTTCTTAATCCGTAGGGTTTAATATGGAGTTGGCCCACCCTTTGCAGCTATAACAGCCTTAACTCTTCTGGGAAGGCTTTCCACAATGTTTAGGGGTGTGTTTATGGTAATTTTTGACCATTCTTCTAAAAGCACATTTGTGAGGTCAGGCAGTGATGTTGGCGAGAAGGCCTGGCTCACAGTCTTCGCTCTAATTCATCCCAAAGGTGTTCTATCGGGTTGAGGTCAGGACTCTGTGCAGGCCAGTCAAGTTCCTCCACACCAAACTCGCTCATCCATGTCTTTATGGACCTTGCTTTGTGCACTAGTGCGCAGTCATGTTGGAACAGGAGGGGGCCATCCCCAAACTGTTCCCACAACGTTGGGAGCATGAAATTGTCCAAAATGTCTTGGTATGCTGAAGCATTAAGAGTTCCTTTCACTAGAACTAAGGGGCCAAACCCAACCCCTGAAAAACAACCCCACACCATATTCCCCCCTCCACCAAACTTTACACTTGGCACAGTGCAGTCAGGCAAGTACCGTTCTCCTGGCAACCAAACCCAGACTCATCCATTGGATTGCCAGACAAAGAAGCATGATTCGTCACTCCAGAGTGACGTCTCCACTGCTCTAGAGTCCAGTGGCGGCGTGCTTTTCACCACTGCACCCGATGCTTCGCATTGCACTTGGTGATGTAAGGCTTGGATGCAGCTGCTCGGCCATGGAAACCCATTCCATGAAGCTCTCTATGCACTGTTCTTGAGCTAATCTGAAGGCCACATGAAGTTTGGAGGTCTGTAGCTGTTGAAAGTTGGCGACTTCTGCGCACTGTGCGCCTCAGCATGCGCTGACTCCGCTCTGTGATTCTACGTGGCCTATACCACTTCGTGGCTGAGTTGCTGTTGTGTTCCCAATTGCTTCCACTCTGTTATGATACCACTAACAGTTGACCGTAAAATATTTAGTAGTGAGGAAATTTCACGAATGGACTTATTGCACAGGTGGCAGCCTATCACGGTACCAAGCTTGAATTCACTGAGAGCAACCCATTCTTTCACAAATCTGCATGCCTAGGGGCTTGATTTTATACACCTGCGCCCATGGAAGTGATTGGAAGGCCTGAATTCAATGATTTGGAGGGGTGTCCCAATACTTTTGGCAATATAGTGTATGTATATATACAGGTCCTTCTCAAAAAATTAGCATATTGTGATAAAGTTCATTATTTTCCATAATGTAATGATAAAAATTTAACTTTCATATATTTTAGATTCATTGCACACCAACTGAAATATTTCAGGTCTTTTATTGTTTTAATACTGATGATTTTGGCATACAGCTCATGAAAACCCAAAATTCCTATCTCAAAAAATTAGCATATCATGAAAAGGTTCTCTAAACGAGCTATTAACCTAATCATCTGAATCAACTAATTAACTCTAAACACCTGCAAAAGATTCCTGAGGCTTTTAAAAACTCCCAGCCTGGTTCATTACTCAAAACCGCAATCATGGGTAAGACTGCCGACCTGACTGCTGTCCAGAAGGCCATCATTGACACCCTCAAGCGAGAGGGTAAGACACAGAAAGAAATTTCTGAACGAATAGGCTGTTCCCAGAGTGCTGTATCAAGGCACCTCAGTGGGAAGTCTGTGGGAAGGAAAAAGTGTGGCAAAAAACGCTGCACAACGAGAAGAGGTGACCGGACCCTGAGGAAGATTGTGGAGAAGGACCGATTCCAGACCTTGGGGGACCTGCGGAAGCAGTGGACTGAGTCTGGAGTAGAAACATCCAGAGCCACCGTGCACAGGCGTGTGCAGGAAATGGGCTACAGGTGCCGCATTCCCCAGGTCAAGCCACTTTTGAACCAGAAACAGCGGCAGAAGCGCCTGACCTGGGCTACAGAGAAGCAGCACTGGACTGTTGCTCAGTGGTCCAAAGTCATTCGGAAATCAAGGTGCCAGAGTCTGGAGGAAGACTGGGGAGAAGGAAATGCCAAAATGCCTGAAGTCCAGTGTCAAGTTCCCACAGTCAGTGATGGTCTGGGGTGCCATGTCAGCTGCTGGTGTTGGTCCACTGTGTTTTATCAAGGGCAGGGTCAATGCAGCTAGCTATCAGGAGATTTTGGAGCACTTCATGCTTCCATCTGCTGAAAAGCTTTATGGAGATGAAGATTTCGTTTTTCAGCACGACCTGGCACCTGCTCACAGTGCCAAAACCACTGGTAAATGGTTTACTGACCATGGTATTACTGTGCTCAATTGGCCTGCCAACTCTCCTGACCTGAACCCCATAGAGAATCTGTGGGATATTGTGAAGAGAAAGTTGAGAGACGCAAGACCCAACACTCTGGATGAGCTTAAGGCCGCTATCGAAGCATCCTGGGCCTCCATAACACCTCAGCAGTGCCACAGGCTGATTGCCTCCATGCCACGCCGCATTGAAGCAGTCATTTCTGCAAAAGGATTCCCGACCAAGTATTGAGTGCATAACTGAACATAATTATTTGAAGGTTGACTTTTTTTGTATTAAAAACACTTTTCTTTTATTGGTCGGATGAAATATGCTAATTTTTTGAGATAGGAATTTTGGGTTTTCATGAGCTGTATGCCAAAATCATCAGTATTAAAACAATAAAAGACCTGAAAAATTTCAGTTGGTGTGCAATGAATCTAAAATATATGAAAGTTTACTTTTATCATTACATTATGGAAAATAATGAACTTTATCACAATATGCTAATTTTTTGAGAAGGACCTGTATATGTTTGTGTGTTAGTTTGGGGACAAATTTGGATTTAGCTAAATCTAATAATATTATATTATATTATATTAGTTTTTAGCTAAATTCTGGAGACAAATTTGTCCCCAAGCTATATCTAAATTAATCCACACACAGTTACTAGCATGTCTGATCACTTCAGGGTGATGTTTAATGGAGGTTAAATCATAATGAGTACTTGGACTATAAAATGATGCAATGTCATCAGCAATATTAACATGAACCAGGCTTGTATAATGCAGTGTTACTTACACTGACACTCTCCTCTCTTCCCCTTCTCAAATGAACACAAATTATTCATGTGTATTGATTCACTTTGCCCAGCAGATACGGATATCACTTCTACCTATTCTGTGAGGACTTACACTGATGGTCTTAGCAGTGAAGGATTTAAGGATTCTTAACAGCAATGTGTGTGTGTAGCTTCAAGAGAGCAAACATATTGTTTATTTTCTTAGTTTTTTAATAATTTTTTCATGTTGTTTTTATTTTTTTATTTTACTACTTTTTATTTTTTTACTCTTCCAATGCTTGCCATTGTTGTTTAATCTTAAAATTGTGTGGTTTTAAGATATTTTTATCTTCAAGAGTTTGAGATATAAGAGAATGTCTCCATCTCAAGGTTTTTAACATCACTGGACAATGTTTTAAAGCTGCAATTTATGAAAGCTTGTTTCTGCCACAGAATTAAAAAAATAAAAAATCATAAAAGGTAATTGTGACTTTTTAGCAAAATTGAAAGATATAAAATCAGAATTGCTAGGAATAAAAGTCAGAATTGTGAAATGAAAAGTCACTGTGGCGAGCAGGGCGGGCGAGAGCCGTGAGGGAACGGCGCGAGGCCGGTGACGCGAGTGTTAATGATCGTCACCTGTGAGGCGCACCGGCCTCGAGTCCCTCACGGAGGAGCTCCGGAGGCATAAAAGGAGGAGCGACGACAGTGAACGGACGAGAGAGGACCAGGCCTGGACTTTATTTTATGTTTTATTATGTTTGTGTGGCCGGCAGACGTCCGCGAGGGTCTGCCGGCATTACTTTCGTTTTGTTCTTTGTTTATTTTATTAAAGATAATTGTTTGAATGTTCGCCGGTTCCCGCCTCCTTCTTCCCGTACTTACGAACTGTGTTACAGTCACAATTACCTTTTTTACTTTTTATTCCATAGAGGAAATAAGCTTCCATTGTAATTTTCCATTTATTTTTCTGTGGTATAATAACACTTGCTGGATTTGTGCTAATTTTTTATCATCATAATTTCTCCTGCTTTCTGCTGTTTCACGGCTCCTTATGTCAGCCTCTCAGGCCAATAGAAGACTTCTATAGTTTTACTTTTAAGTGTGTTGAACGTAAAAGGAATGTTGGCAAAGAAGGACAAAGTTTATTGTTTAAAGAGCTGAAAGGATTTCGCACTTTATTGATGCGCACATTACTAACAGTAGGATAAATAACTGAGGAAAGAAGTATGTTTTACTGAAACACTTTAAAAGGGTTTAGATGCTTCTAATTTTAAACGATCGTCAAGGAAGAATCATGTTTTGCTCACACAAAGTTGATCTTGGTGTTCCTGTTCAAGAATGGTGCAATGCCATAATGCATAGACTATGACAAATGCACTGTAATTCATTTTGGAAAAATGAATATTAAGAAGAATATGAAGAAAATTCTGCCAAATACATAAATGTAAATACTGTAGTTACAGCACATTCATGCAAGGGCTAACTGCTAAAGCTAGAAATAACTCCTTGCAATACAACTGCACATTTTGCTTGTTTGTAGTGTAGAAGAGACATTCACAACCTGTTGTTGGTGTTGGTGATTCAAGGTGACAAAAACGAAAGTGACTCTTGATGATGTGGGATTTTTCAGCTATGTGACAAACTCATGTTCAACTTTATGTAAATTATCAGTCAGCCAATGCAGCACAAAGTTGCAGCAACTGTCAGATACTGTAGTGAAGTGTGTGCAAAATGAAGTTAATAGCAACTGTGAGCAATTTTCCTCTTCTCAATGATTTTTCTCTGCCTACATACAGGGACATAAATCACAAAAATGATGTGTGGAGAATTGTGTTCATCTTGTTTATGTTATGATGCATTATCTACTGCAGCAATACATTTACAAATGCTTTCTCCCTCAGAATGCAAATTTTTATCAGCTAGAAACTTAGTAGGCAGCAACATAAAATGACATTTAATTTTTAACCAGCACATTTAAGTTGACGTTTAAGATGTTCAGTGGCTATGGCTAGTTGTGCAAGCTCATCAAAAACATTATGGCAAGTAGCAGTAGAAATACTCAGTATGGTTAACAGACAAGGTGAACCAGGTGACAGAATTTGTGGAAAAATGTTTACTTCCACAGAATGGTAAAAAATGTGTTTACAATAATGTACTTACAATAGATGGCTACACTGTAAAAACATTTTTAAAGATGTAAATAAAACAAAGATTATACATTTTACAAGAACATTCTACTTCAGCCTTTCTACGTGTTACTTGCCATGATTAATTGAAATTTAATTTGCAATTTCTGAGTGAAAACTGTTTCCACCAAATTATTGGAGTGTATGGGAAGTTTTTATTTTTGTTAAAGCACTTACTTGAATTATTCTGTAAAAAATCAACTAATGATAGATTAAAATGATTTTCTTATGGAATACTGTCAATAGAACTGAACTTGTATTTACAGGATTAGTTCACTTTCAAATGAAAATTAGCCCAAGCTTTACTCTCAAGCCATCCTAGGTGTATATGGCTTTCTTCTTTCTTATGAACACAATCTGAGATATATTAATAAATATTCTGACGCATCCAAGCTTTATAATGGCAGTGAACGATACCAACGAGTATGAGGTGAAGAAAGTGCTTCCATCCACATCCATCCATTATAAACGTATTCCACACGGCTCTGGGGGATTAATACAGTCCTTCTGAAGCGAAGCGATGAGTTTGTGTAAGAAAAATATCCATATTTACCAAGTTATGAAGTATAAATATCTTATTCAACTCACAAAGAAAGTGTAAACTGGCGTTGCGTCAGTTACGCATTTTCCGTAAATTTAATAGGGAAGGCGTAAGACGTAGCATAAGCTTTGTGAACTGCAAGAGTTTTCTTTGTACACTTTCTTCGTAAGTTGAATACGGAAGGCGGTCTGGTGGAAGCTAGATATTTTACTTTATAACTTGTTAAATAAGGATAATTTTTTTTACACAAAAGCAGTGCTTTGCTTCAGAAGGACTTTATTAACCCCCTGGAGCTCTGTGGAATACGTTTATGATGGATGGATGTGAATGGAGACACTTTCTTCAGCTCATCCTCGTTGGTATCGCTNCATCCAAGCTTTATAATGGCAGTGAACGATACCAACGAGTATGAGCTGAAGAAAGTGCTTCCATCCACATCCATCCATTATAAACGTACTCCACACGGCTCCGGGGGATTAATACAGTCCTTCCACATCCATCCATTGTTAAATAAGGATAATTTTTTTTACACAAAAGCAGTGCTTTGCTTCAGAAGGACTTTATTAACCCCCTGGAGCTCTGTGGAATACGTTTATGATGGATGGATGTGAATGGAGACACTTTCTTCAGCTCATCCTCGTTGGTATCGCTTACTGCCATTATAAAGCTTGGATGCGTCAGGATATTTATTAATATATCTCCGATTGTGTTCATCAGAAAGAAGAAACTCATATACTCCTAGGATAGCTTGAGGGTAATTTTCATTTAAAAGTGAACTAATCCTTTAAGGAATATTCCTTGAAATGAAGATATAAGCATTCAGGACTGCTGGGAAATTACAAACAATTAGCTATAGATGTCTGGGAGAGAACTGGAATAAATAATAAGGAAATTGTGGAGAATCCACAAGTACAGAATGAATTAAGCTCCCTTGATTTCTGGACTATAGAGAAGCCAATGAATTCCCGCAGAACGAACAAGAGCTGTGCTGATTATTGGCGCCTCCCCTATCCTGAAAGGTACAAGGCCATGATTGCTTTCCCAGTTATCTAACACTTACACTTCAAAAGTGTCCCTGCGTGTGGGAACAACCTGGTGAAAAAAGATAGATCTGAAAACCAATGTGTCCAGTCGCATTTCAATGCTTCTGCATAAAGAGAAAAGCCATTTTCTTCCTGCAAATTGAGAGATATCTTATCCGCTGCAATGCAGGGAGGTTTCCAGCATGACTCTGGCTGAATTCCAGGCAATCTACTGCTCCGTTGATTTCATCTGCCTCCGAGCAGCATCTGAAGTGACCTGTTATTTTCACACTGGATGGAGGTCAGAGTCACTGCAGTCTAACTGTGCAGATTCACTGACCTCCAATCTGTAATCATGAGAGCACAGCAAACCCCAGGTGCGCTCTCATGATTACAGAGTGGAGGTCTGTGTGCCAGTGTAATTAGACATGAATACATTTTATAATTTCTATATATATTTTTCAATTATTAAGTTGTTATTATTATTATTATATTATTAGTTATTATAAATAATACTTACGTAATCTAAATTAATTAAACATTTAATATTAATAATATAATAAGATGTGTGATTTATTAGTTAGTTTTTTAATCAATTGACAGCACTTTATAATATAATATATTTTGACCAAGAAGTTATAAATTGCCTGATTATGAAATTATTGTACTGTATAAAAGCTATATTATACTTGCTTTTGTACTGTTAAATATATACTATATTACATAATAATGTCATATATTTATTTTACGTCTTTATTTATATATTTATTACAATATATATTATAAAGTTATGATCTGATATTAATATAAATTATATAACATATTTAACACCACTCAAAAATGTATGCATATATCTCATAAAAAATTCAAGCTGACTCTGTGCATTTGATGATTACTCAGTATGTCATCATCATCTTTTATTAATACAACTCATTCAGCATTTTAATATATTCATGAAGATGGGCATTTTAAGTCTAGCTTGATCTATAAATTAAAGGAATTATTTATGTTGGTTAACATTGGTTTCTGTCTATGCAGACTCTCTGATAGCAGAAGCTGAGTGTGTTCATTTGATCAGTTTAAAGACCAACAGTTCAGACAATACCCATAATGCATTGGGGATTCATACTGGAAGGAACTTATGACACCCTCTGGTTCCTTTTTTGTTTAACTGTATTTCTCAGCCTTATCTGCTCCTTTGTGTGGACACACACTTCCGCACACACATCATGTAGTATATTAACATGCCATACCTCGATGTGTTCTCCAAGGTTCCTTTGACCTCATTCATCTGGTCCCTTCCAAAGTAAACCACGGTAAGGTGCACCCGCCCATCTTGCTTCACACACACCTCTCTGTAGACATGCACAGTAACAGAAACAAACACACACACTGAGGTCAGCACTCAGCTGGACAATCTCCAGCTGCACCAGCTCAAAAGGAACATTGACTGAAAACTAAGAAAGAAAACAGAGGAGAACAAATATAAATACTATATATTTAAATAATATATTTCCAAAGCTCGTTCTCATTAAATAACCCATTATGCTTTTTGGATATGACCTTTCATGCAGTGAGTACTATTGCTGTTTATGAATATAAAAGGTCAACAAAGTTTTAAAAATCAAAGTGCACAACAAATAAAGTTATCGTCTCCTAAAAGGAAGAATCAATTCTGAACTGCAGAAACGAGCAATTCCAGACTCACTTCCATAACAAACCTACGTAGGTTTATAATAAAATTACATAATGCCAGCCTGTTATCTTAATTGGCTGCCCTCGAACAATGTCTACTTTGTCCCTCAAACACTGTAGTTGTAGCTTAGGGCTGAAAGAGCTTAAAATGTGTTGTTGACATGTCAAGAAGACGCTGTTTTCAGCCCTGCGAATCTACTTTGCTGCACTTCTAAAGGATGAGAACTCGTGCTTGACTTGATAAGGTAAAACCGACATCATTGGTACGTATTGATTTGTACATTTTGATTCGTACCACTGTGTATCAAGTGCTGAGGAAGATCCGGAGCTGAAATTCAGATATGGTAATAGGTGTTTTGTTTCCAACACGCACTGTAAGCAGTAGACCAATCACAACTAGGGTTGGGTATCGTTTGAATTTGAACGATTCCGATTCCTTGTTTCGATTCCGGTTCCTAACGATTCTCGATTCCGATTCTTTTAAGAGGCAGGGTCAAAAAAAGTTTAGGATATTTTAAATGAGCTAGCTAACCAACGGTCTTTCTGGAAGGAAATAGTCTGACCTTCTCCATCAATTNGACCAATCACAACAGACTGGGCCATCTGACCAATCAGAGCAGAGGAAATCAGGGGTTTAGAGAGACTGAATCCTTTATCAAGCCGTTCAGACTCTTTGAGAAATGAGGTGATGCTGCAATGTATATTGTGAGAAATTAAAGTGTTTTTTGACTTGGATGCATGTAAACCTATTGTAGGAGACCTCCAAAACAAAATTAGGAATGTTTAAAATAGCATAATAGGGGCACTTTAAAACCCATTCATTATTCAACTGAGATACTATTAGTGTGATGCCAAATCCAAATATTTTGCATTACTGCAACAAAAACTGCGAAACAATGTGGGTAGAGTGGGCATCATAAAAGTATGTTTCAAAAAACAAGTAGCATAATTGGGAACATTATAAATCCCAGAATGCATTGCAATGAGCTCAGTGGGAAAAAAATATAAAAGATGGAAAAGAGCTATGGAGCCTGGGCCTTGAGAGAAGCATGTATGAAGATACTGTTGCAGATTTCGACAAGACTAGCTCACCCTACGGGGCACTGTGATCGCAACACACAAGGACTGCAGTGCTAGCGTGAAATTCCTGATCTGAAGCAGCCACATTCTGATAGAAGTGTGGCAAGTGTTTTTAAAAAGATCCTGAACATGATCTTTTTATGTCTAATGCACAATAAAGGCATGGTTAGACTTCAGAGATGCTTCAGTTCTAAGGAGTGACATGGTGAATTGTGATGGTTTGTGGTAGACTAGCGGTTCAGATTTAGTTTAATCCCTGAAGGAAAAAAAACCTTGAATGGGAAAGAGACACTTTTTTGTTTTTACCATTTTTAGGCCTTCTTATCATTTTTTTTGATAACAAAAGTATGGAAAGAAGCATGGAATGGGCATAATGCCCGTGCCACATTCAAACACTCTGGAGCTCATGTTTCTCCACTCTGTATAATTCTGAGAAAAAAAAACAAACATAAATTATCATATAAATACACTACCGTTCACTGTACAAATTACACTGTAAAAATTTATTGAAACAGAAAACGGTTACATTAAATTGTAATAATATTTCATTATAATACTGATTTTATTGTATTTTTGATCAAATAAATGAAGCCTTGTTGAGCATAAGAATCAGTAGTTATGGGATTTTCTTAACGCTTTTTTACATGGCACATCCAGTATTCATATTTTCATTTGTCACATAAACATGAAAATTATATAAATTGAAATAACTTCTATTATGAATGAGCAACAAAAGACGACACAAAAGAACTAAAAGCTGTTTTTGTGTTGAGAGTACCAACGCTATCTATATGCTGTGCTACCATGTACATGCCACAACAAATTAGTTTGATGGGTCTGCTGGCATTGAGCTCATTCTGTATGTGATCGTAACCCGCAATCCCCTTGTTTGTCCTCTCCTGCCTCTGAAACGAGAATGAGGTCAAAGTGTTCCCTCAATGCTTAATATAAGACTCTTTTAACACTGCTCGGAGGCACTAATTAACAAAAAAAAAACAACAGAAATTATATGTAAAACAGGCTGTAGAGGTTGGAGAAAAATGACTCAGAAAATCTGAAAGATGTAGAGGAAAAGGACTGAAGAAACTTTTCACAAATAGGGTAAAAATAAGACCCAAAACCATTTCAAACATGACAACTCTCAAAGTAGTTTTGGCATGTTAATGAATATGGCAATGTTAACATATTTGGTCTTGGCAGACTAGAACTGATACTCTGCTGCTGTTGATTATTGCTGCTGCTGCGACGGCATGGACTTGCTACCGCTAATAGATACACAGACACATTGCTGTGAGCATATAAGATATGCTGCTGCTGCATAAATAGACATACATTAATCCCATAGCAGATCTAGGCAGGTGGAGCTGGGGGAGGGGGAGGGTTTCAGAGGAACTCTGATAGCGTGCTACAGGGGTAGCCTACAGCGAACACTGAAACAGACTCTTTGAATGATGAGCGAGCAATCTCATTGGCTGCAGGATCAGCAGAGGCCAATCAGCTTGCGCCGGTAATGATGTGATTGCATGTAAAGGACCTGTCAGCCTGCGGCGCCCTCTAGGGCTTCATAACTGAACGAGATATTAAAAAGGTTTTTTGCTATTTCAAAGGGCCTTATTTTAACGATCTAAGCGCATGGTCTAAAGTGCATGGCACAAGTGCACTTAGGGCGTCTCCGAATCCACTTTTGCTAGTTTAAGGATGGGAAAAATGGTTGGTGCGCCCGGCGCATCATCTAAAAGGGTTGTCCCTATTCTCTTAAAGAGTAATGGGTGTGTTTTGGGCGTAACGTACAATAAACCAATCAGAATCTCATCACCTATTCCCTTTTAAAGCCAGTTGCGATCACGCCATGGCGAATTCGCTGTTTAAATGGCGGAATTTGCAAGCTGAAAAACTGAACGCTTCTCTAGTGAGGATTAACCTTGTGCACGAGCAGACTATCTACGGGAAAAGCCGGATTCCACCAAAGCATTTTTATCTTTATGCACACAATAATAATTTTTTAATACATTGTAATTCTTTTATTTTTAATATTTGGCATGTTTGTGTACTGCTGCACATCCCTGTGTGTGTGATAAGCAGAGTGTACGCACGTTGTGCACCCGCATATAGGCGCATATTACTAACGCGCTCTTTAAATAACAAAACAAATATTGCGGCATTGACTTTAGACCAGGTTTCAGTTGGTCAATGCCGCAGTCTATTTCAGTTGTCTCAAAATAGCAACCTGAACCTGAACACACCTCGTTTTCAGACCAGCACGCCCATGGGCACACAAATGGACAATATATACACTACAAAATATATATTATTAATATACTACAAACTCAGTATGGGTAAGCTAGTCTGGGACCAGATGTTAATAGAAAATTATATTTCCTATAAATTACAGAAACATATTTATTTGGTCATTTTCAACAATATGGTTTGTGAAAAATTTGAGAAAATGGAATAAAATTATTTACTTGACTTCCAGTCATGTTGTAGAAAGAGTTCAAATTGTGTTACTTTTAAAGTGTATTAAAGGTTTTTTTTGTGTGTGTAATTGGGTAAATTGTGCGATGAATGCAAACTCTGTTCCAAAATGAACTGAATATATATTCAACATATAATGCTTTATTGGACACCAAAGTATATCATATTTATGGAAAGCGCAGAGAAGTTATGTATGAATGTGAGAAAGAAAGATCTAAGGGGGCAGAAGATGATAAACAACAGATAATAACAAAGAACAAAAAGAATGAGAGGTGTCACCTGAAGTTGTGCATAAACTGTTTGAATTTGTCGGCTCTCTGGGACAGAGGCAGCACAATGTTAATGGGCATGTTGGCCGTCTCCACAAGCTCACTTTTCACTTTCATGAGGGGGCCGAAGGGGCGGAAGAGAACCAGCCTGCGGAACTCTTGTTTCTGCTCACCACGGAAGGTCAGCTCGTACAGCGTGCCCTTGTCCTTTTCAGTGCGCGCTATGCCTGCAGAGATGAGAAGACATTGAGAACAGCGAAGAAAAGGAACCATTTTCCCAAACACCCACACGGACACACTCAAGCAAAGCAAAATTCAAAAAAAACTAAAGGACAAGCTCAAGGACAAATACCATAAAGATAAACACACAAACATAAAGGAAGACACACACATCAAGATTACAAATGCAGGCATTCAAAAGATTTTCACAAATCTCTAGACTGAAAAACCCGGAGGAAAATAACATTTTATTGCGCAATGGTTGCTCTTTCATAGAAACTTTTTCTCTAGATGTTTCTACTCAGATGTTTCTTTCTTGTCAAATTCGAGGACAACGCAAGACATTTTTTGGTTCTCTTCTGAAACTCTGGAGACAGTGGGTCTCATTCACTAACAATTGCATGGATTATTTCATATTTACATGCAAAGGAGAACTTCTAATGTGCATGAATATCTTGTTTTTGTGAATTTATAATATATTTTAGTACGAAAGGTATTTGAAAATGTAGTTTTTTTTTGCAGATTTCACGAACATATTTTAGGTTTCAAACACTTGAGAATGAGAATGTAATTGAGATAAATCTCATTTGTTGTTTTTATTTCCTATTGGAATATATGAAAATTCATAATTAATAAACAACATACAAAGTCAAATACTGACATTAAGTGCGACATAGAACTAACTAGACTTATAGGATATAAGCATCAAATGAGATCTTTTTATTATCTTGAGTGACAGCAATGAGATTGAATGGAGAACATATGGAGATGTTCATTGAAGTCTCCTCACATTTTTCTCAAGAGAAAAAGGCACAAGCAATGTCTGGAATGAAAAGTCACATATTTCAATTTCAACTCTAACATTTCTCATCAAATTCTTTAAAGATCAAATTATCTAAGCTATGCTACGATATGGAATTATGACAAGAAATTTCAGAAGAAACATCTAGGTCACCTGAGGCTTGGGTAACATACTTTCATGCTTCTGAAAATTATCCAAATAAACTCTTTAGAGAGAGCTGCACTGTACAGCATCAAATGTGTATTGTACGGGTTCCATATCAGTGGTGCTGATAGTGCTATAAAAGGCATAATAACTCATTATAAAATCATGCTCATGTAAGGTTTGCACAAAACATTACCATTCGGTTAATGGTTGTATTATGAAGTATGTATCCTTCACAGCTTCATACTTCATTAGCTTTGGTAGCAAAGTGTGGTAATACTATTATGATCTATACTGGGAAGTATGCGGATCTAATTTGTCGTAAATTTGTATAAAAGTTGCTACGGTGTTCTATGCTGTGTTTAAAACGTTTCCATGCAATTTTCAATTGCAACAGTGTTCTTGAGTTCTGGATGGTTTCTGCAATATGCGGTTGCCTACTGGACAAAGTCAACAGATCCCACCTTCATGATATTCTGGTCCATCGATATGTTTCAAGTCCTTCTTTTAATATAAGTCTGTGGGATTTTTTCACCCATTTTATTGTCTACCTGGTGAAATGTGTAAGTTTGATCATTTAGATAAATTAAAGCACACCTCAACAAGCCATACAAGTTTGTCCAAATCCCTAACCCAAAGCAGCAAAAGTGATGTCTGCCTTAGCAAACCAGCAAAATGGAATAATTATCATGTCCAGCCCTTTCCATTCCACACATAAAATGCATTTATGGGAAAAGCAGGGCCATTAGGGAAGCCATCTGAATCAATGCAAGCTAACACCAAAGACATCAAAGCATAACCCGCAGGCTCAACTCCACCTCACTGAAAAACTAGCTACAGTAAATAAGACAAAACATTTCTTCACTCAACATAATCACGTGAGTTACCGAATATTGGTAACATTAGCTCAGAGTAAAATTGCACTTTTAGCATGACCCGGGATCTCTTTCCCTCACTAAATTGGATCGTGTCGCCACAAAATGGGTCTGGGTAAAGGAGCACTATATACAGTTAGACAACAGAGATAACGGACACAGGATAATGAGAGAGATACATGTATCCCTTGAGGGACAGGGTGGGAGAGTTATTTTGTGGGTAGAAAAGATAGGCTTTCTGTAAACATTCCTTTTTTTTGCTAAAGCAAAGTTTCAGGCATAAAGGTCAAGCTTCCTGTGTTTTTTTCAGGACAAAATATTTTTAGAATGTCCAACAATATTATTCAGTCTAATTCAGTGTTAGCAAGACAGCTGGGTAAATTGACATTGTGTCTGGACACTGAGTTGTAAGTTATTGCAGGCAGGGCCTCTGGCTAAGACTTGGCCTTGACTCTTTTTGAATTCTTCACAAGCTCTCCATTGTTGATGTGAAGTAGAGTAGGTCTATTCAATTATACAGTCAAAAAAGAGCTTGACAAGAAATGGTCTTCTATTTAAAGATGTACCAAGTAACTTTTTCCCTTGTAAAAAAATTAATTAATTAAACACCAGCTAGACCAGCAACAGACCAGCATAAACTAGCATGAAAATTCTAAGCTGGTGTTTTAGGCAGGAATGTCAAGACCAGGTAAATCTCACCTCTGAATGTTAGCTAAGTGGATCAGTGCACCTTTTGCAAATTGCACCATAGCCCATTTTTAGCATTTCAGTTTCAAGTGCTGGGAATAGTTATTTAGAACTAAACAAGGTGCATAGCAACATGAATAATGTATTTCCTGTAAAGTCTATAACCACTGAGATGCGTCACTTTCTCTCTAGAGGAAATGGCAGAGATGACACAGATCTGGATGTAAAACAGCTGTGTTCATTTCCTAGAGTCATCACAGGATATCCTGACTTTAGCATGTTAGCATGCTGCTACAGGATGCTCTGTTTTACTGAATTGTTTCTAAGATACACAACTTCCTTCAGTGATCATTTTAAGAGATTTTTTCCAAAGGTGTCCAACAAGCTCTAAAGATCTAAATAAATGGTCCACAGACATGCAGAGATTGCCTATGGTACAGTAAAGTTTGTCATCTCTGTGCTAGAAGCAAATGAGATAGCATAAATAATGTTTCCAAACAGGCTTCCAAAAAACTTACACCATGTAACACTAAAATCATGTTAACACACATATTGCTTAAATCTTGTGGCTATACTACTGAAATACTATTGTCGTTATACTATACTATATATAGTACTATATACTATTGTCGTTTGAGCGTAACTTGAACTGTAAGTAGCTTCTTACCTTCTATAAAGTCTGATGGTGTGTAGACTTTACTGGCTTTCATTTTGTCTCCACCTTGATTTGGTGCATTGAGGGTGTGCAGCGCACTCTCCACCACCTCCCCCAGCTCGTCCCTGCGGTCCTTCCTCACCGGCTTCTCCTCGGGGTGACGGGTCAACCCCATTTCCAGCTGGTAAACGCGTTGTAAGGTGAAGCTCTCAAAGGGCACCACAGCGTACTCGCTTGGAAGTCGCAGGCCACTGTGTACCTCTGCCCGGCTCAGCTGGCTGCGTAGGAACTCCTGCAGGTCGCTGTGACTGCGGTCGTCAGCCATGTCACCCCCCGTGCCCCTCCCAGTTGTCTTCTCCAAAGAGTCCTGCATTCCCTTAAGTTGTTCACTCCGTTCCTGGAGAGCCTCTTTGAGTTGAGCAATTTGTTTTTTCAAGCTGGCAATATGCTGCCGATGCTGCTCTTCCCGTTCTTGTAGCAGGGCCTGGAACCCTTCCCGCCCAGCAGGGCCAATGGGGGCACCTCCAACACCACCTGGCCTGCTTGGACCCCCTGCAATAGCCATCCCTCCAGCCCTGGGCAGGGGTTGCCCAGCCATGGGCTCATCAGCGTGGGGGCTGCAAGTGATAACATAAAGGAGGGAAAGGCAACAGCACACCACCACTAACAGAATACCCACACGTGAGAGCCAGGCCAGCAGACCCCTGCGCAGCATCACAACTGACAACCTCAACCACAAGCCGAGTAGGAAGACGTAGTTCAATAAAGTTGTGGCATCTCTGCGTACCATCAAAAACAAGATGTAAAGATCAGCCAAAGGCTGCCCACGCCAGAACTGCTTGTTGAAGTCACCAGTGTATGTCTTTGATTAAAAATAACTGTTTGTGTTTTATCTGTTGACTAAAGTCTCATATTTCCCAGGTGCAGACAACAAAGCAAGTTTTGTTAAAAACTTTACTGTCAATTCCCATTTCACCCGCTCTTTAAGCTTCAGCCTGGCTCTTCAGCCACATACTTTGTCATGGGTCAAGTTACGGCCACTTCCTCCTCTTCGGGGTACTATTAGTTTTCTGTCCAGACAAATGAACCATTGGACCAGTTCAGTAGCAACATGCGCATGTCTCCATCTGGTGAAAATTGCTCATTCTTCTTGGAGGTAGCGTGACAGACCCTTGAGAGAATGTCTGGAATGGATCCTCCATTCTACAGCACTCCCAATGACCCAAAAGAGAAAACCATTCATTGAAGGTTTAGCCATTAGATGTCAATGGCTATGGTCCATGAAAACGGGTTTGCCATCCGTTTCTTTTAACTTCATGAAACAGTCCAATGTTGTTGAAAAGACCAAGACGTTTTTTTGCCAAAGAGTTTTCAGACAGTCTGTATGTCTTCCTTAATCTATTCAGAGTGTTCTGCATGTTTCATCATGTGTAGCTTCTGATCTTCACAGATTTATCTAGGAAAAAGGTAGAGAAAAGAAGATTAAATTGATTATGTTCTGTAGAACCACATCCGTAGGTGGATGAAGGTCCCCTATATGTTAATCAGTCAGGCTTCAAAGTACATTAATACTGATAGCTTGGCATTATCATACCATTAAACAGACAAAAGAGAGATGAGGGGGATAGGGTTCAAGTTAGTCTATCTTATTTGCAAACACACCGTATTTATTTTCTAAATTCAGGACCTGCGTAGTCAACAAAGCATTCTGGGATGGCTCCAGTGCTGAAGAACTGTACTGTCACTGATGTGTGAAAATAAGAGATGTGTGTTAAAGGCAGTCTTATGGGAACACGCCTGACATCTGACATGGGGGGAAGAACAGCCGCACTGTAAGTTTGAGCAAACACACACGAAAGGCAGAGCATTCATAGACATACACACATGCAAACCAAGCATATGCACTCAGTCACAAACACATGTGTATCTGTGATCACAGGAACACACAGGAACACTGTGTTAGGAAGTTGGGAAGCTGTGGTGGTAAAAGATACAACGTGAAAAAAAGAGCGTAAAGTGATGTAGGAATCTCTGAATATGTGTGAGTGCTTGTGTGTTTGTGTGTGCTGACTCACCACACAATTAGCTCTTTATAGGTTAGTGGGAGGCTTGATTTAATGAAAGGATTAGTTATGTTAGTGGTGAATACTGGACTGTATCAAGGAGAGTTGGACACAGACCAACACTGAGGAGGGGGATGTCTATTTATCTGAGGCTGGCACTCAAATATGAACTCCCTCAATTATTAAAACACTCCACGCATCCATCCATCCATCAATTCACTCACTCACCTATTTAACAATAACTCATCCATTCATTCACTTACTCCCTTAATTACTCATTCACTTACTGATTCACCCAATCAGTTATTTTATGATTCATTCATTTTTTCACTCATGGTCTAGTTCATTTAATTATTTAGTGCTAGTTCATTTAAGATCCGTTTTGGTCGATCGGATCACAAGGGGGTGAGGGTTTACACCTTATTTTAGTCTGCTCTTTTGTCCACTTTTAACCACTTCTGTCCTGATTTCTTCGAGGGGAGAGTCTATGGGTGGGTAAATGTATTGTTTTTTTTTCAGATCTAGTGCACAAAATAAGCTCATGCAATTTACAAATGAAGGCGTCCGGAGATGACGGAAATACATATGGAGAGCAGCAGCTTTCCTTTCTGCTATGATAGCCGTAAGACCACAGCGAACAGTGTTAGAAATCAGGAATGGTGAGAGAACATTGTGCGTTTTTTGTCTTCGACCCCAACTTGGGTCTTCAGCCAACAGAGTTCAAATTCCGTCTGGCTACCGTGCTTCCCATAATGTTTACGCATTAGATCAGTAGGAGGAGAGTGGGTGGTCTTTTGTGGGTGTTCGAACACATTGGACCACAAGAGCATCTACGCTACGAAAGCCGTCCGGTCGAATGCATTTTCGACTACCTCTGGAAGTGGTCCAAAGTGGATAAGCTTAAAACTTTTTAGACCCCGTTTACACCGGTATTTAGTGTTGTCCACTTGTGATCCGATCGACAAAATGTACCTTAATACCAGGTGTAAACAGTGCCTTACTGATTAATTCAATCACTTATTCATTCGCACTTACAATGTTTGACCTGTGCACAACCACTGTCAGCATTATTGATGATAATGGGTTGTACTGGCTTTTGACACATCCTACCACTTGTGTCTGGTGTAGGGTGTCATTCATAAACTCTTTCATTTATTTACTCATTCACTCACTCTCTCACTCGTATAATTACACATCTATTCAGTTGCTTACAGACTTATTTACTTGTTCACCCACTCTCTTTAAATCCAATTTACACACTTAATTATTCACTCTCATTTACTCATCCACTGACTTATTCATTCATTCACTCAGTCATTTGCTCATTCATTCAATCAATCACTCATTCACTTACTCATCACTTTACATCAAGATTAATTTCCTTATTTGCAACCTATTAGATACTGTATACAACAGCAAAGGGGCATCAGTTGCTGTATAACAAGAGTTAATGACAATCGGCAACTGAATCTTTCTCAAGGTGGTGATATAGATGACAAATCTTTTCTTTCTCTTCGTCTCATTTAAGAGCTCACACGTGAGTGGTGCAAATGACGCCTCACACCATGTTACGCTATTCCAGCTCACTCGTACAGCAGCCAGGACGAGCACAGCATGCGTCTGCCAGCAATTCATTCTCCCTGCTGTGCCCATGCCATACAACACCAGAGCCAAGACCACGGACCAAACACACGGCTGAACAACACTGAGGAAAGTTAGGAGGGGCTTGACAACCTCAAACAAATGAGAAAGGGAGACTTCAATTTTCTCTTCTGAAACAGAATGTTGTTGTTTTAATAGATGATTTGCCATCTTCCAAACCACAGTTTGTTCTTTAGATTTTGGCCTACTCTGTGGTCCAACTTGATCATCCCTGCTGGAAAATCCAGCTGTGTTTTGGAACATGGTAACTGGTATAAGCTGGTCATTTACTGGTTGACCAGCCAACATGTTCTAAAAAGCCAGCCTGAGCTCCTTTAGTTGCTGGTCAACTAAACACCAGATACCTTGTTCCAAAACACAGCAACCAGCTAGCAGAATTTTTTTTTTTACAAACAACATTACATACAAACAACATTTTGCAACAATCCTGTTAATGCCAGCTTGTTAATTACAACTTCCACAAGGATCTTAATCAGAGTAAAAGCTCTAGCGTGTGTACGGTTTGCGAACCAAGTGCATTTACATTAGTTCAATTACTTTCACAAGCCTTCATCTGCAGAGTCAGCTACAGTTATACTATCTGGCTGTGGTGCGCAGTCAGGAAATGGTGTGGGTTTTTTTCTCCTCCTTTTGCAATTTTCAGTTTCAGAGGCTTTTGCTGACCCTTGTGCCTGACTGCAGTAAGAGCCTTACACAGAGTATCAGACTTTAACAGAGGCACTTTGCATGCTTGTGTATTAACACATACACTTACTTGAATACACCATTTATATGATGAATATGTTCCTGAATTATAATTCATTTTAATATTTTTTGGGATACTTAAACTGTCCAAATATCACAATTTAGAGAATTAAAATAGATTAAATAGATTAAAATAATTACATTTATGACATTTTAACAAACCTCTTATAATAATAAAAAAAAAACATTTGTCTGCAAAAGCAAAGTCATGTGGTGCAACCAATATCTAGAAACATGCAGGAAATGACATCATGGAGAACCTCTGCAGAACCTCATTACTGTGTCTCAGGATCAAAGCCTCTTAAAATATCAGATTTGATCTTTTTGTGACAAGCAAAAGTAAACATCATGTGGTGTGACCAAAAATGAATTATATATATAAATTATTAATTCACGATATCTGTAAAAAATACTTTACCTTTTTTACTTTTTTTTTTTTTAAATAATGATTGAGATGTGTACACTCACATAGGCTGTGTAAGGAAAAGGTGAATGACAAATACGTTATTTTTTACTTGATGGTTACGCCAGATGACATTTTCAGAGACATTAAATTGAAACTTTTCTTGAAAATGGTATAAAAGAAATGGTATAAAAACCAACATAAATAGAAATAGTAAATTTCTTAGAACTTGACGTGTGACCTTTTAAAAGATTTTTTCTGAGCATCAATTACAACATCTGCACTACTTTTCTGGCATGACATCATAACAATGGACTCTACTGCCAGACCAAAAGATGTAAGAATATAGACACAGAAGGAAATAAAGAGAAACACTCTATTCACACTCTGTCGCTGTTCACTGCAACTTCGCTCTTAATCAAACCACTTCCTGTGTCCACAAGGCATGGGTGCCTGACACTGGCTTCCTGTTGGTCTCTCATTAAATTAGACAGCACCAGCTGCATGCCCATATCCCTGTGAAAGTACAGCTCCCATCAAAGACATCATCAAAGACAAGCCTGACACACACAAAAAAATCAAGGAGAAACATAAAAGAGCTTCACATTTTTCTTTCTAAAAGAATGATCTAAAATCCTGATCCACCACTTTCCTTTAAACTGTCAATGCTTATATAAATAATGGATGCTTCGGATTGTGTAACCGAGCAATAATGCAGAATCACAACGACTGGTGTAAAATAATTTATTGCAAGTATTCTACACCCAGCGCCTGTTGTTTTTTTCATGATTCCTGTATCTGCTGTCCTCTTCTTCTCCACTAAAACAAGTCATCAGCATTCCCTTGAGGGCTGCAGAGACGTCTCTGAAGAGGAACTGTCTGAACCGGCTAATTTAACAAGTTGGGATATCCATACTGAGAAAAAGAGAGTCCACAGATGCACAAGCCAAGTCAAGCCCTGCTGTTTCACTGCTGCATTAGAGGGAGGACACCAGAAAATGCAATACCAGGTGTTCCTCATGTTCCGTTCATGGAAAACAAGAGGGAAGAGAGGCCCCTGCTGAAAAATTGCTGGTCACCAGCATAAGGTATGTTTTGTATGCTGGGACCAGCATGGGATTATGGTTGCTGGTGGACCAGCTACCAGCTCGGTTTTTCTTGAGAACAGCACAACTATGCTGGTCCACCAGCTAGACCAGCACTATACCAGCTGTAACCAGCAAGAACCAGCGTGGACCAACATGAATTCATGCTGGTTTATGCTGGATTTTTCAGCAGGGGCTGAGGGGACGGAAGGAACTTAACACGGAAAATACAGGGAATGTGGGCGCTTTAGAGAGAAACAGGACAGAAGAGAGAGAGAAAGGGCTCTTTGATGTCCTTCTGGGCCTCAGGTGATTCTCATTCCCCTTAATTAAGTTGGATCTCTTACGACCCAGATCATACATACCATATGGTCTGACTTTAAAATCAACATGAAACAGTGTTCACAACCCATTTTTGTGTGTCTGTTTGTGACACATTTCTGACTGAACAGGATGTTTAAAGAGGAAAAAAGAAGGGTAGGACTTTATTTTAGCAGGAATTGATTACATTTATAGATCTGCTGATAGTACAACAGTGAAACAGCTTACACTTATTCATGGAGTATTTATAGTTACATTGCGTTGTTAGCTTAGCAACATGCCAATTCCAAACTCTACTGAAATCAATTTCAGTCGAGTCTCAGCATCTATTTCCTCCTAAGATACCACATTGACTTATAATTCTTACAATTAAAAAATAAGTTTTAAAAATATGTTTACCTGTTGTAGCTTATCCACATTGTCTGCATGAAATCAGACATGTCATCAGAAAAGCCCTAAATGAATGTCCCCGTGTCATTGATTTTGGCCCTCCGAAACTATTTCACCCAAATATCTAGGGCCTAGATTCTAGGCTGTCGAAATTCCAGTGCAACACTTATTAGTCATTTTTTTAAAAAAATGTAAAAAAAGTTTTAATCAAGGATCTAAATTATATTGTTTTATCCAATATATGTGTGTTATGTATTTTTATACTTATTAGAGTATTGTGTTGTTAGCTTAGCAACATGCTAATGCCAAACTCTATTGAAATGAAATGTTGGTCAAGTCTGTCCTGTGTGATACTGGGAAGTTTATGAGTTGGAAATTTGTAAATATCATGACACATGTGTTCAAGTCACTGTTTTGTTGGAGCAAGATGGCAATGTGCCTTTTCTACAAAAAAATACAGCAAATTTTTTTGGGCTCTACTTCTACAACATGGTAAATAAAGAATGTGCTTCAGGTGTGTGTTTTTGATTCATGTTTTCAATTTATGAAGGTGATGTAACCTAAATCATTGTATACTATTGTAATTGTACAATACTATCATATTTTGTGCATGAAACCTAATTACATTTACATTTATGCATTTGGCAGACGCTTTTATCCAAAGCGACTTACATTGCATTATACTATACATTTGTATCTGAGTATGTGCAATCCCTGGGATCGAACCCATGACCTTGACATTGCTAGTGCCACGCTCTAACCACTGAGCTACAGGAAAGATCGTATTTAATCGTAATTAAATGTAATTTTTCATCAATACAGACACTACATCCATTGCATCTTTCATATTTTCTCTCTGACATGCTCCCAACTCGAGGTTCAAAGAAAATTTCCCACTTGTAATTACCACTTTTTGGTGGCGTTCATGTTCGTTTAGCTCAAAAATACGATCTTTCAGACATGACTTGATCGCACCATTAGTTGTAGAAAAGGGGTTGGTGACGCCAGCAAAAAAAAAGTCATTTTAAAGGAGAAGCAAGTAATATTTTAAGATTATGAAGAAAGATTCTTTGGAATAACATGCACTATTTAATCATTCACAATAACACTTGAACATCAATTAGGAATTCAAATAGAGAGAACTTTGATTTAATGTTATGCTAATTTTAACATAATTCTGTCTTTAAACACGCCCCTTCATACACAACCACCATTCATACTCCTTCTGTAACCAACACACAACGCACATCTCAAATTATGTCAGCACTTTAAAAACCCACCACAGTCTCTCATTATGACAATCTGCACCCCCTCCAACCCAGCTGCCTCTTAATTCAAGCCACTTCATATCTATAGTCCAAAAAAAAAAAAAAAAGGAACAATACGCCTTCAAAACTCACAGAGGAGGAAAATTAGAGGACACTTGTCTTCATTCCATGCAGTCTAAGAAGGACAGTATGTATGCCTCCCTCATTCAGACCTCTCTTCTAAACAAGCCATAAGTGTTTTAAAGCAGCATATAATGGATTGCGATGTACATAACCAATTTGTTTAAACAACAGATTTGACTGGGTGTATGGAAGCATGAATCATAAAAAAAAGCATATTTAAATGTGTAGAATGATTGCTGACAGATCAAGTTTTACCACATAGCCACAAGCCACTAGCCACACATAATTCCCACATTTCAGCCACAATTGAAGGACACATGTTCATAAAAAGTTCTCAACCCTGAACTCTTTATAAAACACAAATATGCTCTTGAACAGAGCCGCAAGAGCAGAAAATCCTGCCAAATTGTACAAGTGGCTCTTGATTCAGCTAGAGAAGAGATCCAGCAATTTTCCATTTCCAGCAAATGCAAGTAATATCATTTTACCATCTTTCTTGAGTAGGATTGCAAAACATTAAGACTAAATTTAATTAATATGCAAATTAATCTTTCAAATTAACCTGCTAGGACTAGCAGTACGCAAAGACATTTTTTCTACCCTAACTTGGTCTACACTCGCAGAATTTAAGGGATAGTTCACCCAAAAATGAAAATTCTGTCATCTCACCCTCATGCATTTTCAAACCTGAGAAAAGATATCCTCAGAAATGTCTCCATATTTTTTGCCGATACAATGGAAATCAATGAGGTCCATTATCGTTTGGTTCCAAAAAGTTCTTCAAAATATCTTTGTTTATGTTCCGCAGAAGAATGAAAGTCATACAGGTTTGAAAAAACATAAAGGTAAGTAAAACATGGCATAAATATAATACTACCATCTGGACTATTGCATACTGTTAAAAACAGAAAGCACTATATACTAATCAACATTTAGTGTGCAATTTCAAACACAGCCTAATTAATCACATATTGCATAAATAAATGCTAAATCAAAAATTGCACAAATGCTTTCACAATATTAGACATGAACCAGACATGAACCCAAGCTAAAAATAATATTTACTAGCAATGCAGTGTAACACGTCGGCCTGATTTTCAATTTTCTTCTCTTTATTAAAGCTTTGTGGCATGCCTCAATTGGCCAAATGTTTCTTTCAGCCCAAAACAGCAGGACCGCTCATTGCCATAGAGATCACATAGTTGAGGACACCTAGTCACCATAGCAATCTCCTCAACAGGATGGGAGGGCTATAGTGACAGCTTTTTAACATGAGACGGACACCAGATTCTTCTTCTGGAAGCAAGAGGGAGACCTACAACACACTGGTTTTGGGGCTCAAAGAACTGAGCACGAAGTGCCAAAAGAATCTCAGTAATTGCAGATAAATATGATAGTACTTTTGAGCATTCAAGAGTATGCTGCACAAAATAATTAAGTTAGTTCACCTCAAAATTAACATTTTGTCATCATTTACTCACCCTCATGTCATTCCAAAACTGTATGACTTTTTTCTGTGGAACAAAAAAGAAGATATGCTGAAGAATGTTTTTGTCCATAAACTGATTGGGGTCCAAAACATCACTGGAATGGATCCCACTGACTTTCATTGTATGAACAAAAAGTTGGGTGAACTATCCCTGAAAATGTAAGTAATGTCCGCGGTACTATCCAATGTCCATCGTTTTGGACAAACAGGCAGTTCTGCTTCAAACTCAAGCTATTGGTTGAGTCAGTCTTGTTTTGGTGGTGCTAGCAGTGCAGAAATCACACACTTTTCACATTCAGTCTCCATTTAGATTACAAGATTTAGATAAGCCTTGAATTTGCATGCCAGTATTGTCAGGGAATTAGCACTGATTTGTTTCAGTGCCGCATACTGTATAATAAACACCTACAGACTGCTGCAAACGCTACAGATATTCCAAACCCAGGATAGCCCAGGAAATTGTTGTACATATTAATAAGTTTGAATGTGTTTGAGAGAGAAAGCGGGCATTAGTGTGAGAAAAAATGAAATAATCAGAGAGCCTGAGTTTAATAAGACATTACATTACTATTACAAACACATCAGTATGGCAAAATGAGAGGGGACTGAAATTTAAATTGAGTTTTGATTTAAAGCAGCCATTGAATGTCTAAAGGATTTTGAGGACTAGACACGCAGCAGCTGAATTCACCAAGTATCTATTAAGAATGAAATGACTATTTTAACTAATGTTACATCCTATGCTTTGCGCAATACCCATCATTCTGTTGCAGGGGAAGCAGATTCAGTTTGGCAGACGGCCCAACGGTTAAAAAGTAAAATGGTAGTTTGAGGTCAGTGAGATGTTTTAATTGATTTTATTCAGCAAGAATGCATTCAATTGACAGAAAAAAACATAAAGTTCCAAAACATTTATTTTTCAAACAAAAGCTGTTCTTGAACTTTCTAATCATCAAAGACCCCTGAAAAAAAAAAAAAAAAGTATCACGGTTTCCACAAAAATATGAAGCAGCACAACCGTTTTTTTTTTTGTTTTTTTTCAAACATTGATAATAATAAGAAATGTTTCTTGAGCACCAAATCATCATATTAGAATGATCTCTGGAGGGTCAATTACTTTTGAAAATATATTAATATAGTAAACAGTTATTTTAAATTGTAATAATATTTCACAATATTACTGTACTTCTATTGTATTTTTATCACATAAATGTAGCATAAGAGACTTCTTTTAAAAACATTAAAAAAATCTTACCAACCCCAAACGTTTGAACAGTAGTGTATAATTCACTTAGATAAGTTTCAGAGGTGACTGTTCAAATCTTCCTTCTTACAGCACTCAGATAACTCACCTGAACAAACTGACTCCTCTATACAAGTGCACATACAATATTTGAAAGTCAGTTTCTGTATAGCCACACACACTTGGCTACAACAAGCTTTCGAACATTTCCCCTCAAGAAAGATACAGTTCATTTAACACAATATTGATCCTATAGTGGAACATGTTGTATATATAGGGTAAGTCGTCACAATGGAACCTGCCATTAAACAGCCTATAAAAGGCTTTACAGCAAAAACAGTAAAACAATTATGAAATGGCAAACAAGTAAAATATCAATATGACAAACAACTAGGCCTACTATAATTAATAAACTGTACAATGTTGAAAAAAAGAAAGAAAAAAAAAACATGTGACAGAGTTCAGCCTTTCTTCAATATACAGATACCCATGTGTTTTAATTGTGTTGACTTGTTTACAGCTATCACAAAAAGATGAAAATAAGTAATTTTATCTTTAGAAGACAGAATTAGATCCCTCAAAAAATGCTAATTTAGGATGGTTTAAATCAACTAGGTGTTTGCAACCAACATACAAAACCACTGCTAGAAACCCAACAATTTGTTTAATTGGACTTTAGACTCCACTCTCTTAAGATACAGTCCTTTAGACAACTTCCTCATGTGATAACTAGCCCTAGTGTTCTCATATTTATTTTACCGTTCAATAACTGTTCACAGTTAAGAATGAATTAAATGACTATTACATGGACCACCAATGCTTCAAGTCTGCATCTTTTGCCATGAGTGCGAGGAATATGGCTTACCAACATGACAGAGAAGAGATGTCACAGCGTGTCTCATTGGTCAGAGTCCTCCAGATCAGAGCGCTGTGTGCTGGAACAGCATGCGGTGTAGAGTGAGCGGAGAAGCGGTGAACCACTGTGTGTTTCTCTCCCAGCGAAACCGGATCCTCCGGTCCACCCCACCCCAGAGCTGCCTCCGCCTCCAACGCGCACATAAAGGGTGCGTTGTTACCTGCAGCCGAAACCGACACACTCCTGACGCCCCGCACGCTTCTCTGGGAGGAGAAACTTATTTATCTGCAGTATTTATTCCGTCGAGCCAATTTCTTCTCTTAAGCTCCATCAGTATATTAATTTCTGCCCTGCACTCTTTTAATGTCCCTGCTTATAAAGTAAAACCAAATAACCCACGCGCAATGATGCAAAATCACACGCGCAAGAGCGCTGTTAGTATCAGAGGGAGGTAATCACAGCCTTGCAACTATTTGATGTTTTTATAGAATAGTTCTGTTAAAAAGTAAGTACTATATCGCCTAATTAAATTTCCAATAAAATGAACAAGTTATAGGCTAGTTGGTATATTTCTTCTCGACGAATGAAAATAGCTCCAAAGCATAAATTGCATGTCACCAAGCAATAAAACTAAGCAGAACAGCGGATATCAGCGGATTTAGTTTTTGCCTGCAAATTTTACTGAAATTTCGCTAATGTGACCATACCTGATACTCCACCCAAACACTCTCATCATTTACTCACCCTCATGCAATCCCAAAATATGATTTTCTTTCTTCGGATGATAAGAAATATTGTAGAAATGTTCATATAAGCGGGTTGTGAATTGTGAGAAGTGATGGTCATCACCTGTGCTTGAGTTTTCACGCTTCACAACATGCCGACAGTGGCCGGAAGTGACGGTTTATGGTTTCAAAAGTTTAAAATATGAGTATATTTCTCTCACAGACCTTTCATTCAGAAGACTTTGATTCGTCTACTGGGGTCTTATGGATTACTGTTATGTTCACTTAGTGTGGTTTTTGAAGAGTCAACTTTGAGGGACCCATCTCCTTGCATTAGCTATATGAACTCGCAGAGATGGAATATTTTTCTAAAAATCTCCATTTGTTTTCTACAGAAGACAGAAAGTCATACATCTGGGATGGAGGGTGAGTAGCCTAAATGTGAGAATTTTCAATTTTAGGTGAGTGTCCCTTTAAGAGAGTTCCATAATCACTTTATTATATTTATGAAATTATTCAAGCATCCTTGTTTTATTACTTACTAAAAAAAAAATCTACACAGTAACAGATTCACTGAGTTCGGGTCTCTGGACTGGTCTGTATGCACCCCATTCATACCGGGTAACGAACAGTTGAAGCTATTCATCCCATACTGTTGAAGTCTATTTTGGGTTGTACCCTGTTTGGATCAAGTTCGATGGTAGTTTGTGCTTTCTTGGACCAATCTGGAGATTGGTCTATATTTTCTAAAGCAAATAGTTAGCAGCAAAATTTGTATGACATTTGTTGTTGTAAATGCTATACTGATTAATCTGGAAACAATGTGTAGAACAGCAATGAAAAGTACTTTCATTCACTTTTTTCTTAATTCAATAGCTTAACAGCGCCTCCTAAAGGCCAGCAAATTGACATAGCAGGACACTTTGGAGTAATATCTACAGGACAGGACTACAGTGAGGTTATGCCATCCGTAAACAAAATGCTGCCTTTTTATGTATTCAAAGTGCTTGACGATCAAAAAATATGTATTTTTATTGAATTTTGATGGAACAACACAACTTGTATTAAAAGAAATGATAAAAGAAGCTTGCTTTGATTAAAAATCATTTAAATGTTGCTCAGCATGAGGCAAAAGTATCCCCAGGATTCTCCATTTAGTGATATAAAGGCAAATTTGCCTTTTTCATCCATAAACTTCTACATGCCATCCATAAACTTTTAAGATAGATGTACTGAGAATGAGCTTCTGCCCTTTCAGTTTGAACATTACTTGATTGACATTTTTGTCACGCATGCACCCAGTAATTTACTACCAACAAACAACATATATATATATTGTATATGATCAATAGGATGTACAAATCAACAAAGCATTTCACATTCGTGAGAAAGGGAACTCGGACTGAAGCTGAATAAAATGTTGACAGGCTGTAAAGGGTTTCAAAGGTCAACCACAGAATTGGCTAATGTATGTTACTTGATCTCCAGCCAGTGTGTTTGCTACAAAATGTGAGATATGGGAGCCGTGGCGTTCAGAGGGGGACACTGGCTGGTTCATTCATTCATTTAGTACTGTAACTTGGTAACAAGTATGCCTTAAACATAGAGAAGCACAGGGCAGTTTAGTCTGAATAAAAGTTACAATTTTAGACCCCACTGACTTTCAATGTATGTACAAAAAGCACTGAGACTTTTTAAAAGCTTTTTTTTTTTCAATGGAGTAAAACCACATAGGTTTCGAACAACATGAAGATCAACACAGATCACAGATGTGTTATAAATTAAATGAAGAACATCTGTGGACTTTTAAGTCAAACCACAAGTTTTACTTTGGATTCAAGCCATTTTCTCTTGCTATTCAGTGCTTTGGGTCATTGTCCTGCTGGCCTCTATGTCATTTCTCTTTAAATTAAACATTTTTGGTTGCTCAATTTTTTAGGAGGGCCCAAACTCAGTAGTGTCTATGCTGTTTAAAGGGTTAGTTCAACCAAAAATTACTCACCCTCATTTCGTTCCACACCCGTAAGACCTTCATTCATCTTCAGAACACAAAAAATTAAGATATTTTTGATGAAATCCAATGGCTCAGTGAGGCCTGCACTGACAGCAAGATAATTAACTCTTTCAAATGCCCAGAAAGGTATACTAAAGACATATTTAAATTATTTAAAACAGTTCATGTGACTACAGTGGTTCAACCCAATGAAATTTCAAAATGTTTCGAAACACTTATGACATAACGAAACCTCGTTTACTGAAATCACGTGACTTTGGAAGTTTGATACGGGCTCCGAACCACTGATTCGAAACAAAAGATTCATAAATCTTCAAAGCTTCATGAAGCAGTGTTTTGAAACCGCCCATCACTAGATATTGTTGAATAAAGTCATTATTTTTGTTTTGTTTTTTGGTGCACAAACAGTATTCTTGTCTCTTCATAACATTAAGGTTGAACCACTGTAGTCACATGAACTGTTTTAAATATGTCTCTAGTAGGCCTATACCTTTCTGGGCATTTGAAAGAGTTAATTATCTTGCTGTCAATGCAGCCTCGCTGAGCCATCGGATTTTATCTAAAATAACTTAATTTGTGTTCCGAAATGAAAATGGCTTTATGAAGTATTGAAATTATGTTATTTATAATTTAAAACAAATTTTAATAAAATTTTAATTATTTTTAGGTTGAAAAACTTGAAAAGTCAGATAGCCAAGAAAGACATAAGATAGATAGAAAGACAGACAGCACTTCATAAAACCAGTGCCACTGTGTCCCGTGCATATCCCCAAAAAATGTACAAGGATATGGGAAAAATCTTCCATGTCACTTCCTTCAGACTGCATCCTGTGCAGAGGATCACGTTCATGACAGTAGCAGAGGCGGAGATTAGGGTCAAAGTTTTGCACAGTATACGGATTGTTGCTCCTGAAAAAATGCTGCGTTAGCCATTAGCAACATCGTTTCAGCAACATAACAGGTAACGTTAAATATTATTTTGGTGCTCTGTAACTTTTCGCTCTTTTTGAACTGAGCGCGCATTAAATTGTCTGATTGACTGAATAATTTGAAAAATGTAAATGTCACTGTCGTTTTCAAGGGAAATCAAAAATTAAAATGACCAGATTAAAGTCTTGCAGTTGTCTTACATTTAATTGTCGTCACTCGTAAACACTGCACGTGAAAAATTCGTTGACTTTGAATGTTAAAATGTGACAGGAAATCACGAGTTATAGCTCAAGTCACGGATGAAAAGTGAGTGTTTTATGATGCATGTCGACTGTGTCGCATAATAGACAGAAAAATAGCCATAAACTGGCATTTTGTGTTGTCAGATATGCTAGACTTTTGTTGTATAAATTGTTTTGCATTGTCTCTTAAAATGAGACCCCTGTTGAAGAGTTTTGTAGATGGTGGCATGCAAAACATTACCTTAAGCCTAAGATTTGAATACTGAAACGCCATTTAAAGTGGCGATAACTGCTGTCTTTTTAGGCTATTTATGATATGATTTTCCTACGTGTTTGCCTCTTAATTTTTGTGAATTCAGTCATCCAAACTATAATTTCAGTATCATCAAAATTGTATGTTGGCTGTTGTTGTTGGGTAACATACAAAGAAACTAATATCTATAATTTATGTTTGATTATATTTGCTTTTTCTATAGGCTATGCTACCTGTTAACATTTTGCTGTTTCATTAATTGCTTTATATTTAATACTATTTAATAATGTATTTTAATGTTGCTTAAAATTACACCTGGAATGATTATGACAACAATTAGCCCTGCTATAGTCAGCAAATTGTATGTTTCTTGTCATAGTGTTAGTTTTTTTTTTTTTTTTTACAAAATTGTGCCTACATAAACTGACTTTAAAATAATAATTACTAGAGTAAAAGTGTGACAACCAGCCCCGGTCTCAACAACATTTGGTTTAAGCCGTCTTCATGATTAAGACAGTCACAAATCTGAATGCTGAATATATGAATCAAATACACAAACAGGTGCTGTTCCATTTGTTCAGCTTTCAACTCATGTGACCCCTGAGGAAAATGTCCCGTTATTTGAAGCATTTCACAGCGGTTGGTGATGAGCAAAGCACCGCCGCCCAGTGGCATGACGATGAACCGCACGACGCCAGTGAAGACGTTGAGCTCGCCACAGGGCAGCACTTGGAACAGGTCAGCTTCAGGGACTCCCTGCGCCGCCTCTACAAAACAGAGAGGTTTCAGGTAAATTATTACACTGTTGATATGTATATGAATATTTATATGTATATAGATATAACATTTTGTTTACATCAATGAACTTAACTCTGGACCATTATTTTGTTGATTAGATTGTTGTTGTGTGCTTGGTCGTCTTGGATGCCATTTTCGTTCTATGCGAGTTGCTTATTGACTTGTCTATCATTCAAGCAGATCATCACAGAATCGCCCCGCAGGTGAGTCCGCTTTAGAAGCCCAGTCAGCAAAAAATTTGGATATAATGTGTCATGTGTCAACATAAATATGACATGTCAACAATTCTTCTGTGATTATCTACTATCCAATTGTTCCTATCATCATTCCAGGTATTCCACTATCTCAGCCTCGCCCTTCTCACGTTCTTTATGGTGGAGCTGTTTGGAAAAATCTATGCCTATCGCCTAGAATTCCTCCACCATAAGTTCGAGGTGTTTGATGGAATTGTGGTGGTGGTATCCTTCATCCTGGATATTGTATATATTTCAAAGGAAGATGCATTTGATGCCATGGGGCTTCTGATCTTGCTGAGGCTGTGGAGAGTGGCCAGGATCATTAATGGTACGGGAATGATTTTTACCCAGCAGTAGAGATCTGGATGTTTTTTCCCTATTCATTTTCTTTTTCGGGATTTAAAAAAAACCACCTAAATATTACAAACTTCATTTTTGATTTAAAAAAAAAATATATATACTGTATATAAAAGTGGGATACAAGACTGTGTACTTAAATTAATTTCCTCCATTAAAGAATTTTTCATTCTAATAATTATTGCGAATGTGATCAAGTCAGAAACATAAGTAAAATATAAAATTATTGGCATGTAATTGGCACAATCTGAGCCTGGGGGTTCACCAAGGTTCTGTACTTGGTCCATTTTACTTAAGTAATTATATGTTTATGTACAGGTATCTTGATCTCGGTGAAAAATCGTGCCCATCACAAAGTTCACAAACTAAAGGAGATCAATGAAAACCTTGTTCATCAAGTCAATGAACTTCAAGAGCGGAACACAAAAATGGTGAGTCTTTAACATTAGCAATGATTAATTGCATTAATTATTAAATTTATTAATTTAATCTTTCAACAGAACGAAGAAAACACCAGGCTTCGTGTGCTTTTAAAACAGCACAGCATTGAGTTTTGACGCTCCAGGGTTATTCATTAAACACATCACAACATGGGAAGGAGCTTAAGACTAATCATGTCTATTCATTCCATATGAAATGTAAAGAAGTTCATGTTACTGTGTTATGTGTTTGTCACTCAACAATCTCCGTCTCGATCTCCATACCCTGGCAGATCTTTAGTGGCACAAATAAGGGCAGATGGTTATTAAAGCCAGTGGCCCATGTAGGTCAAATAAAAAAAGAAAAAGGGAAATCTATAAACTGCACAAGGTATATACTGGAATTTTAATCTCAATAGATTATATGATTGATTTTTATTCTGAATTACTATTTTCCAAAATCATAATCAGTATTGCTGTTTTATCAATGAACTGCACCTTTCTCTTAATGTTTTTCTCATTCTAAATGTCAGTGTTTGAAAGCTATGCAATAAATACTGTTTTCCAAAAGAGATATGAAATATTGATAGACCAACATGTCTACCAGGTTGATGAATTGGCTTATTAACAGTAGTGGTATTTTACTAATGTAACATTTTACAACATATTTTACAATGAATAGTGCACATTTCCAGTGAATTTTGAGTAAATAATGTAACAGTGAATGTTCATTTCACTTTGTGTCCATATCTTTGTATTGAATTGTTTAAACACATTATGTATATAATGTGTGCTTGTGTACTATGTATACTGTATAGTCTCAGATCAGTACACTGGTATGAAAGTATTCTTTATTTAAAAAAAATATGAATCAGAACATTATTTACAACATGACTAGACAATTTACACTATATACAACTTTTTTCTGAAGAAAAAAGAACTGAGAATGGACAGAGAAACATTGTTCCAAAATGAGTGGTCTTCCTTGCATGCTGTTGCCAAAAGAGATACTGAAAAATTCTATTATACAAATGGAAAGAAAAAGTCAAAGGGCAGTTTGGCATCAATTGTTGGAGGAACTTTGAATCCTGGACTGGCAGGTGCAGACACATCAATAAAACTCACTGAGCTTGTGACCAACAGTAGACCACTGGCACTGGTAAGAAAGGCCTAAACAAAGAAAGGTTCCAATGTTAACGTTTTATCTGTGGCAAGCTGTATAAACTGACTAGTCTTACAAGTAAGTCGTTAATTTTATTTTTCCAAAACTGGTCAGTTACATAATAAGGTAGGTAATTTGAATCCAAAAAGTATGACTGATGAGACCGATGACACAATCTTAACATAGTGGCTATGCTATGCAACTGGCCCCTGATTTAACACAAAATCTCTAATGAATTAATGAAAGGCCTAAAAATTAGGGTAAAGCCATGCTTTTGTGGTAAAGTAAAAAAAGAAATTCCCGTCAAGTTTAAAAACACTTTATGTGCATCTACTGTATGTTTACTGTCCAGGTAATTTTAACTGTGCTGAGAGAAATGAGCTTGTGTTTTAATAAATAAAAAGTTTTGCACAATAGCTAAAAGTCATGAAAAAGGTTCTGGTATGTTAACTTACCAAACTGCTGGTGTTAGTAATGATTGTTTCCATGACGCTCACAATCTGAGCCTGGGGGTTCAACAAGGTTCCATACGTGGTCCATTTTACTTCAAGATGGTAAGACAGTGGTATGCTGCAAGCCTGTGTTCCCTTGGTAAACCATAAAAATGAGGCAAGCTTGTAAACAGTCATTTACAAATCCGCTTTGCATCATCATGGTGACCGCCAACCAAGTTTACATGTCAACGTTTCCCCTAACTTAGACACTTCTCTTTAAAGAAATGAGAACTTCAGCATGAGTTCTCCCTTCACACACAATAGAAAATAATAAGTATGCTGTTTACCGATGTTATTGTTTGGTTTTGTATTGGCACCCAGTCCAAGGGGTTCTGAGGCAAGGAGTTCCCAAATGTGGCTACATGATTGGGGAAGCTCTGCCCTTTAAGCGCCCATAAAATGACTTCAGATATCAGAGAACAATTAACCCCATCAGACAGCCTACAGGAAGGGAGGACATAAATGCACATTCAATGGTAATGGTGATTAATATTAAATACTTGATTGTTGGAAAATGCTTGTCTAATACACAAATCATTATTACAATAGCATCTTACTTCAGAGTGCAGCCTGATAGCATGTCAATCCCAAATAAGACAGGGGAGCGCTGAGAAGAGCCAAGCAAGCAATCCTGATTTACAGAGTTTTGGAGGATAGAAAGTGATCCTTTTGGGTCAGCAGACTGAACTATCCCAGTAAAACAGGGGTCAAGGACTGTGCCACAACGGTGGATGTTTGGATACATGACAGGCTTTGCATTTATTTATTAAAATCTATTATGGAAATTAAACACTTGCACACATTTGAAATTCTAAATAAATAATAATTTTAAAAAAAAATCACTATGGACTATCATATTGTCAGAAAAATTAAACAATAATGATTGTTCGAAATTCTACCAATATACAAATTATTACTGTATATAATAATATAATAAATTAACTTGTGGACCATGGAGGAAGAACCCTTAATTTTCTAAAATACTCTAATTTCCTGAATATATTAAAATTAATATGTTCAATGTGTTCTAAATTAATTAAACTTTGCTTTGATGATTGAGTTAACTGAAATAGTCTTAAAAGTTGAAAAGAATTTGATATATATATATATATATATATGTGACCCTGGACCACAAAACCAGTCATAAGTCACACGGGTATATTTGTAGCAATAGCCATGGTGTGGGCCAAAATTATAGATTTTTCTTTTATGCCAAAAATCAATAGGATATTAAGTAAAGATCATGTTCCATGAAGATATTTTGTAAATTTCCTACTATAAATATATATAAAAATGTATTTTTGTGAGTGGATATGCATTTCCAAGGACTTCATTTGGGACAACTTTAAAGGCAATTTTCTCAATATTTAGATTTTTTTGCACCCTCAGATTCCAGATTTTCAAATAGT